>VYZT01014622.1:0-25203 GCA_013400735.1 Pomatostomus ruficeps | reverse complement strand
CCTTCCCTTCCCTTCCCTTCCCTTCCCTTCCCTTCCCTCCTTCCTTCATCAAAAATAATCCTACTATAAAAGTACAGGTATTTTTATATCCAGAGCTCAGAGGAAAACAGGGATTAATATAACAGATGTAATGATTATTTCACAATGTATAATCAAGATGAGCTGTTATTTTAATTGTCACAGGTTCTCTAAAAACATTTCACATCCATCCCCAAGCAGTATGGACTCTGAAGTGCTGACAGGGTAACACTGCGTTATTAATATTGCACAAATCCCACGTAAACCAAGACAATCTCAACCCTCCTAATACGCTGTTTAGGGGATTAGAAGGAACAAATTCCAGGTACTCAAACTACCACAAAACTAAAGTTGCTGTATGCAAAAGGGAAATGCACCTTAATTACCACTCAGCCTGTTTACTCTCCAACTGCATTGTTTCCTCCTTGCAGATGTATGCAATACACGGCAATTTCATATCCTTTGCCAAATTCACACAAAAAGATGTTCCTTTCCATTATTTGAGAATATTCCTTGCTTCTTTAGACACACCTAAAATTAACAAGGCTGCAAGAAATACATGTCATAAATTATTGAGATATTGCAGATATTATGGATTTGAGCTCTTCAACCTTGTCGACTACAACAATAGCAGGGAGAGAATGCTTGCTTCCCTCTGTGTATATTAAACACGTATTTAATTAAAAGAGACAGATTAGGTGGAGAGGGAAGCTATTTTTTTATTCCCTCTCCAGTAATCTATTATTTTGTTTTTAGTTTTTCTTCTCAAGATGACACGAGGGATTTTTGCTTAGCACTGCAATCAGAGGTGACAGGAGAAAGCTGGCACTCTTAATTACCAGGATTGACTTTTAATACATTTTAGTGCAACACAAGTCACAAGCTGCGTTCCACACTGTGGTCTTAAACTCGATAAAACCACACAACTGCTTTCACAGGCCCTTTCTCCTCTTCCTCAGCTCGAGGCTGGGGGAAAGCAGAAACAATCGGACAGGCCCTGGGTGCTGAACGGCAGCATCCTGCCAGCCGAGCCATCCTTTAACTGGGAGAGGTTCAGGCGAGGAGAGCAGCCAATTTAAAGCAGTTTTCCCCGACTACAAGAGAAGAAGGGTGTGCCTAAAACCCACATTGACAACGACAAAGGAGCTGCTTCTGATGTGCATCTGTAATGAGAACCGACACCGTGAATCACCTTGCAGTTCTGCAGATCAGCGTGAGGAAAGAGTAAAGTAGGTTCTTCAAACATGCAGAACGAATATGAAAAGAGATGCTGTCCATACTTTGCCATCTTTTAAATGCCTGATTGAACAGTAATAATATCAGAGCAGAAAACCTGGATGTTCTTTTTGCAATACAGAGATGGATTTGTTTTGACTTTTTCTTGTCTTCTCTATACTCCTCCCATGTGCACGATGCTCCTCAACAATTCCCCTTCGTTGTGCAGCTGCCAACACATTCACCCTGCCTGTTACTGTGGCAGGTCGAATGTGACTTTCTGACTAACAGACCCCAAGCAGAACCTGCTCAAGATCTTCTTAAGCTTCCAACTCTCACAGCTGAAAACAGTGAAATTCCCTGGAAAAAATCCAACAACAAACCACAGAAGGTGATTATTTTCTCAAACCTATCATACTGTGGGGGTTTTTTTATGTTGTTTTGGGCTTTCTTTTAGGTTTTCCTCCCCCTACCCCTCTTTTCCTTTTTAAATACTCAAGAAAAAAAGGATCCGAAGAAAATCAAACACCAAACAAACTCTTTTCTATGGGCAATACTGCTGGAAAGTCTAATTCTGCTTATGGCCACATGTAACAATATCTTGTCAAATATATTTCACAGACTCTTTTGTATTTTGCTTTGGTATTACCAGCAGCAAAATAAATCTCTGGTAAATAATTATAGCTAAGTATAACTAAGGTTTCTGTGTCCTACAGTAGGAAATAAGAAAATATATTTGCCATGGAGGTGAACTGTCGATTAGCACATATGTCTTTATACACACTCATAGAAAAATGCTCCTAGCCTTGGATAAACAGCATATTATGAGTTTTTAAGCTGAATTCTATTGATTTCAACTATGCTTGCAGAAAAAAAGCAGCAGAGCAAAAGTGAACACATCACATAACTTTGGCTGCATTTGAGCTTTACCTCAATGAAATACTGAGGGAAATATTTTAATTTTGAAGTGAAACCAAGACCTCTTACTGATGGGGAAGGCAGGCAACATGGAAAGTCCAAGCACACAAAACCATAAAGCCAGGTATTTCTGATGAGTACCAAAGCACAGCACAGTGATGTTTTCACAGGTTAAAGGTTGGTTACAATTGTTTCACTGATAAAGCAAATAATTGTGTCAGTAAAAACAATTAGGACTGGAGAAAAGCCTTCAAGTGCTCCTGTAACAGCTGTTGATTGAATTTGCAGCCTTGCAAGACCATTTCCTATTGTGGTGTCTGGTTGGGCTTCTTCCTCTCACATCACCACGATAACCTTATCCTGTAAAACAGTTCCAACCCCACTTTAAAAGGTGATTTTTGACAGATAACGATCTTACTGTTGGAAAATATACCAAGTTTAAAATTTTTATTTCATTCACAGAATCACAGAATGAACTAGGTGGAGGCCTGATGAGCTTAGCATCTCAACAGATTGAGAGCAGCACAGGAGACACACAGGAGACAACAACCATCAAGAGTCATTAATGAACATCAGTTCCAAACAATACCCCTGGCATAGAGGGGGACACCTATTCCAGGAAAGAACTGATAAGAGAACCAAGCAATGAGGACCTAAATAGCATCAGAAGCGAAGAGATCTGTAACCAATAAGAAACCAAATACTCAGAACTACGTAACTTAGGACCAATGAACATTGAACCAATGTATCTCTATGGGTTTTGACTGCATAAAGCTTGTGAAAAATCTGGTAAAAATCCACGTGTCATGGAATGATTTCCTCTGCACACCTGGGATATGTGTGGATGAAATTATTTCTGTGGCACATCCTGGCCAGAATAAAGTAATGCCTTGATTCCCTAACACTAAAAATATTGTTGGAGAGTTTTTGGTTTTCCTGCAGTTTCAGTGACACTATGATTGGTTGAAATCTTTATTATTACACTACTTGCACTCTCTCTTCTGTACCTGTGGAAGGGTTGGGGGGTGGGTGTGCACATATGACTTAATGAGTATATTTATGAATTAAAAACAGAGTATGAATTACAGAAGAAATGTTTATTAATGTACTTGTATGTAGCCACACTTAGGTTTCAAAGTTCTTTTCGATAACCCTTCTAACTTTGTGGAATATATTAAATAGATTAACACTAAAAGATGTAATATTAAGGCCACCTCTCCTTGGCACCATCAATTAATCTCTCCTTACAGGCATCTAATTATAGGAATAGTTGAATCTTTCATGCTTTTTTTGCTTGCTATAAAAAAATACATCCTCTCTGAATAAAGCACTTTACAAACTTGTAAGAGAATCTTCTTGTTCTGTTAAGAATTGTATATTTTGAAAAGGAAGTTAAACTGCCAATGACACCATTACCAATTGCTATGAGAAGAGCAACAGACACTTTTAAAAAACTTGTAGCATTCTGCATGTTAGAAAGACTAGATCTATATGAATTTGCAAAATTTATCGTTACTCAGAGCCCAAATTATTTTCCTTGCTTCCAGTTATATAAAGAAAAGGCAAAACAACTCCGTAAAATTAATTCAAACTCATTATTTTGCCCTTCAGTCATTAAAAAAAAAATATAGAATCACAGTCTCACTGTCTACATCTCCTATCCTTTACTGTTCTATATGCAGCAACTAAAATTTTAATAACTGAAAGTTTTGCAAACCGAGGGGAAGAAAAATATTTTCTCCGTAGTTTTCTTTTGTTTGTCCTTAAGTAGGTTTTTCTGAGTTAGTGAATTATTTTTCTCTACGTAATAATTCAAACCAGTAAGTTTCTCAGAGGGAGTGCATTTCTCTTTTTAAACACACTTTTTCCTGGGTAAAACAGCTTTTGAGAGAGGGAGAAGGAAATAAGGAAGGGGACAGATACATCAATCACTGAACGCTTTTAAGACCAGTGACGGCGTTATTTCAGACAAATATGTTATGTCCTGATCCAGAAATAATATGAAAATAGAACTGATGTATCAGGCCTGAAATAAATTGAGCCTCAGCCTCCTTCTGTGCCCAAGCCCATTAGGAGATGAGAAGGGTGGGAAGGTGTAAGGAAACCCCTTCTCTGTACTGTGGGATGCAAATGCAGGGCACGATACAAACTAAAAAATCAGGTTTATTTCAACAGGCCTTACAATATAGAGGTGTCATATGTGCAAAAAGGAGTGGCAGTGAAAAACCCTTTTCTGCTGCAGTACCATTTGTCCTATCATACCCAGCCCTATGATATTAAGGTTATTATACCCTGTGAACAGGACTCAGCTGGGACTAAATTTAGCTAAACATTTGGGTCATCTGAGAATTTCATCTCATCTGCACTGGAAAAGGTGAAAGTAATATAATTTTATCACTTGCAGTGAGCCTTTGCCTGTCACATCTGCAGAACATTAACACCCACGAGAAGATGATTTTTAAATTGTTTTTGCTCAGAAAAATATTCACCTTGCATATGAATAAACCTAAGAAATGGGTCATCTTAGCAGCTGCTAAAACTTACATATTTGAGTGTGTTAACTTTGTAGAAGTAACCAATATTCTGTTATTAGGAATCCCAAATGTTATAACATCTATAAAGCCATTATTTAACTTAGCACTATTCAGTGATTGAAAAGCACTTTTAATTAAAACTACCTGGCCTCTTTCCTTAGTTACATAATGGAACTAAGATGAAAAGTGGTCAGTTTGGGAATTATTTTGTGTGTATTAATTAATTCTAATTATCAACACTACTTAACAATTTCTGCCTTGGAAATTATATTTGTTTTGTTTGCAAGAGACTTCTAAGATCATCTAGTATAATAATAGGTTAATAATAACAAATAATAATAATAAAAAAATCAATGAAAATAGTTAACTCAGTAGAGATAATAGAGAATTGTAGCCAAAGTGTAAATCTCATATTTGTTTGGTTTTAAATTTAGAAACCTAAATTAGAAACCTGATTAACCAGAGTAAATTCTAACTGCCCAAACTCATATAGAATTTTTGAGTTTTTTGCTATTTAGATTTTAAATTCTGCCGCTTGTACTATAAAAATAGAAAAATGCTTACCCAGAAAATCCTGTTCTGTCTTTGATGTTCCATACTGAAGAAATAAAGAGGGGTTCCAAGTATATACATATCCCCAAAATCAAAGACCTCTCTTATACAGGGATGTAAACATCTAAGAGGTTTGTATGTTTAAGTCTGTAAACCCATATGTATTAATCTGTAACAGGAAAAAAAAAACCCCTGAAATCAGAGAATTTGGAACCGATTTCTTTGGGGAAAAGTGTCTCCTAACCCCCGGCTGAGCCCAGGGGTCCGGCTGTGCCACAGAAAGCCACCCTCGCTCAAAAGCAAGACCCCAACCCAAGGGGACAGTCTCCGAGCCGCAGATGTAGAAAAGCGTGTGTGAAAGCAAAGAAGAGAGGGATTCCTCGTAGGAATTCCACCGAGGGTTTAACGATGTGAAAAAGCCAGTGACGAGGAACAAAGACAAAGAAAGACCCGGGGTTTTATCCTTGGGGAAAAGGGGTTTCAACCAAAGGAGCAGGGCGAAAGGGAATGATTGCTGAGGGAAACAACCAGTGGGGATTTCTGAGGGATGGATAACAGGGAACAACCAATGAGGCATCTCGGAACATAGAACTTTCCAGGCTTAATACATATGCAGCTAAGAGGATACATATTCATAAATTATCCATAAAACAGGGAGGGAAAAACAGTAACCCAGCAACTTGAAATATGCAAACGGGGGGAACACAGGATTTGGGCTCTCGCTCTAAGCCAGGGGTGGTGCTGTTAGACTGAGCTGTCAGACCACCAAGCATCTGACGGCCGGCCTCCTGAGGCCATGGTGGCCACAGCTGCACGCACCGCAACACCACATCTGTTCTGATTCATTTCGTGGCCACGATTTCACTTCTTTTGACCTTTAACATGGATAGTCTTTTCTTCAATAGCAGTGTGACTTGGTTAAGCAGCACTTTGTCATTATTTGATCAGCTCATGAGGATTTTTTTCTTTTTAAAACTGTATTTTCTCAAGGCAGAGAAACCTACCATTCTGCAAATATCTAACTCTGAATAGAGGAGCATATACAATGTGTCAGGGTGAAAGATTATTCACACCAGCAAGGAAAATGCAGGTATGGAAGGAGACTGTTGAGGGAGAGGTAAAATCTTAAATGCTAAAGCTGAAGACAGAGCACCGCTAAGTGAAACAGAAGATTTGTCCATTTGCTTTTAAACTGATGTAAAGCAAGAAAAAGTAAATTAGTATAAGTAAACGACTTTAAATCTAGTAAAAATTGTGCTGCTGTGTGAGTTTACAAGTTACAACAGCTTAAAACACTTATTGCAAGAGGAGAGCATAGCACTGCACCTGGCAATTTACTGTTGCTACTGTTCTGGAAAAATTTGCATCTCAACAAGGTATGGCATATAAATTCTTAAATTAGATCAATAATGACATACGCACGAACAAGCAAAAACATTTTATCTTCCTTCTCCTCCTTTCCTTTCTGCTTTCTTGTCACAGAGTATGTGACCAAGGAGAAACGGAAAGAATCCAAAAGTGCCAGAGCTTATTCCAATCAGTGTGCCCCTCTCTGCTGGAGTGATCAAAGGCCAACTGTAGTGGACAAATATACTTCACCCTTGAAAGTATATTTTATCCTGTTGAGATAAACCCAAATACAAGGGATGAAACTGGCTTCCGATGGCTGCTACCCAAGCTATGAAACTGTAACTCAGTACCACCCGCAAAAATTTTTGCTTGAATCCCCAAAATAACGATCGTGTCTATCTCCATCCTTTAAACTCCAATTCTGTCAGCTCTTCAGAGTTCAAAAATGGACTAGTTAAGATAGCAGTGAGAAAAAGAAGAACAAAATAAACATCTTTTATTGTGTAAGTAAGTAGATTTGAAATGGAATTACTGAAAGGTAAGTATACATGGACCCCCCACCCGCAGTTCCCTTTTTACAGTTGCACTTAGAAATTGTAGTGTATGGTTACACAGATATTCCCCCCCACCCCGACTGCCCCTTAATCTTAATCTTAATTTAAAAACGCAATCCACCCTAAAGTTACATGAAATAGAACAGACAGAAAATACTTCAGAACGACTGTTGTTTACAAAGAAGGTAATTTATAGTACACAATTACTGATAGGGTAGGACAAGAGTTCAAAAACTGGACTGCGTTACAAAGCATCTCTTCAAACATCCATTTTGGATTATTGCTGGAGGGTACTAGTTGGTCTATTCTAAACTAATTTACAAACATTCATAAAATAGTGAAAAATGCATGCTTTAGAAACCTGGGATATTTCATGCCTTTGCGCTAACAGAACATGAGGGTGGAAACAAGTGATTGGCATTTTTCAGTGTAGATTAGGAGCATTTAGAGTTTTTTTCCCTGTGTACTAACTGATTCTTCATATTTTTTCTCGGTTTTTTCAGGTGATTTTTTCTCCTCAGGTTTAGTCCATGGAGGGCTGTGCAACTTCTGTAGAGGTGAAAAGAGCATCGGTGTAAACATTGTGTATAGAATACATACATACATCAGCAAAAATAAAAAAAAAAGCATGTTAAAAATGGCAATAGTGTACACAGAGCTGTGTTTCTATTACACTGATGTACCAGTCATAAACTACTGCAGCAGAATATGAGATTTGGAAAGTGTTCTAATCTCTACTAAAGGAAGCACATTTAGCAAACTTTACAGTGCAAAACCATGCAAATCTGATACTGCATACAGCTTCACATAATTGCATATGATATATATAATAATAATTATATAGATGTAGATATATATATAATTATTTTGGAAATCTCTCCCTTCTCCTGCTTCCAGGGCTATAGACATCACACTATCAAATGAAGTCATTTGACTGCTAGTCATTTGACTGCTGAGTAATTCGACAGTTAATTCTTCAAATATTCAATAGTTGAGCAAAATTGTTACCAGCCAGAAAGCATTTTGAACAGATGAATTGCAATCAGATGCAGTCAAAGTCTGAACGAGGTAGTCTCCTCTTCTGAGACAGAACTTGGTACGAATGTGTAAGTATACTTCAAATAATTGCATATTTCACAAGAGCTTTTAGTAAAACCCCAGTAATTACTCTGAGAGAATACCTGCACGCTCGTCTCTGTTTCTGCTGCCTTCAAACGAGATGTTGAATCATTGTGATTCCCCAAACACGTCTTGGCAACCTGTTAATACAAATACCAGAGATAACTACTTCATATTTTTTCCTAAAATCTTCATAGTTTTCATAAAGAAAGAATTTTTTTTTTACAAAAAAGAATCACTGGGTCTTCTTTAAAGCCTGGTTGATGAAATGCAACAAAGTTTTCATAGCTAAGCTTGTTCCAGACTCTGATCATCTCTGTAACAGTCTTTAAGAATATAATCTTGTGCCAGCAAGTTTAACAACTTAATGCTTATCCAGCTTTGTTTCCTCATGTCTAAATCTCATCACCAACAGTGAAATTTTCTTCTACAAGTGGTCCTAGGGAACAGAAAAGTAATTTCAAGTGTCTTTTATGGGTGAGGAAATAGTAACAAGCAGTTGAAAATCAGGTTTGCAGTTAGAACTTCTCTATTACCATTTTCTTGTCTAAACTCCAGATGTTTTATCAGATTGGCTCATGAACTGGTTACAGATCTGTGTTGGAAGCTGTTTTAACCCTCACTGTTTCGAAGAAAGACACAGAGCAAGAAGGATGTGAAATGTGCACATCCCTTCTCACAAGGCACCTCTGCGGTTTTCCATCTCCTTCTCCTGTTTTAGATCACAGTGTACTGAAGGAACGGCTAAACTCAGATAATGTCACTTCTTACGACCTTCATAGTCCTCATTTATGGAATTGAATTTACTTTAAGGGTTTTATTAGTTTGAAATTTTGTTATAACAATGGTTTTCTATCTTATCACTCTCTTTGAAAAAACAATTGGAGAGTACAATGTGATCAAAGCTCTGCCACTGAAACTGATTTTAAAAAATGAACCAAAATGCCGTGGTTGCTTAGCAACATGCACAGGTTTGGCTCCAATACTCAATGTCCTTTGTCACTGAATGATTAATCGACACGCAGTGTTTGTTTACTTCAGGAAATTAAGGCAGTAAATAAAAGCACTATCACTTTTATTTATCAGAGAAGATTCTACAAGGACAAAGAGCAAACAAGCGAAGACTTTTTGAGAGAACAGAGAGCAAATAATCATTTTATAAATGCCTCGATGTTTTAGCAATACCAAATAGGTGGTTTTAAATGATACGCTACATGCATAAGGATCATTTGGTATGAAAAGGGAACAAAGTAAATTCTGGTGTAAAAGTCAAAATCCCAAAAGCTTTTGGGAAGACAGAAAAGGGAAAGGACACAGGGGAAAGAGCTCTGCAGAACTTTGGTTCTCCACAGAGATTTTCAGGAGCCAGACATAGGAAAACATCTCTGGATAAGGCTAAGAAAAGGTAGCTGAGACAAGATGCCTCTAATAAAGTACAAATAATCTAAATAATGGAAACTTTTACAGGAAAATTGCAGGGTTGTTTTAGTTTTTGATGAATTTCAGATCACGCATCACAGGATATCCTACCTACTTCTTGCTATTACTGGTCCCATGTCAAATTTCATTACAGATAAATAGCAGTGTCTAATTTCCAAATTTGCTGTATCTCATTTGTCAACAAATCTTCATTTGTATTTGTTTTAATGTAAACTATACTGTGAACAAAATTGCAGAGAGATCACAAATTTAAGACAGAGGTGCTTAGCCATACAGACTTAAAAATACCAGCTGGAACCAGTAACTAACAATTTTGCTTTATTTTTTGCCTTAATATCTGTAAGAGTGCATGTCCTTCTCTAATTAGTCTTTACTACCCTAATTCTTCCAAAATATAAATCACATTTTGTTTATCGGAGACACAATAAAAGGATCTTTGTAAAGTTCTGAGAAAGTATTGCTGAAATATTGGGTTTCTAAGCAACAGGGTTTTAAGCACATCTTCATTCATTTTTCTTTAAAAATGCTGCGTTAGAACCCGTTATGTGCTCTTAGCCATCCAACCTTAATATTCCTTCACTGGGAGTCAAGCAGCTGTAAAAACTTCAGAAAAAAAAATACATACAGCCAAGTAATGATAAAAATACAATAAAAACTCTTCCCAAGTGCTGAATTTTTTCGAAGTGATAGCATTCACAGGTACAAATTGTATTTCTGAAGTAATGTGATCCTTTGGGAAAATAAATTCCTTCCAGGTCTTCCAGACCTTCAGGTGGTGTCTCTAATGTCAACGTGTGAAGGTTAATTGTGGAAAGAGGCATTTTTAGTTCAGTTCTCAAAGCTAATAATTTGAATTCTTCCTTCTCTCTCTCTCTCTCTCTCTCTGTGTTAATGTGAGATAATAATGATGATGATGATGATGATGATGAAGAGGTCGCTAGCCCAGTGTAATCACCTGCACTATTTTTATGTCCATTTTAGCCCATGTTCAGATGGACAGTGTGTGTAAGATAAAGAAAATAGTTTTAACTTACACAACAACCAGGAAAATGACTTTAATCACCACTGTGAGCAGTCCACAGGATGAAAAGGGTTCAAGGACGGACCTTAGACTTGTTAAATAGTTAGAACTGTTATGAAAAACATATTTAATCCTTTCGTTTTCTTTGAAAATCTCATTGCTTTCTTTTAATCAATCCTTCAATTTGCAAGAGCATTTTCTCATTTTCATTACTTTTGTGGTATTTAAAGTGAAATTCTGACTAACTGTGATGTTTTATTCTCCCATCACGGCCTTGAATTTTTAGATATATTTATATGAAAAAAAAATGTACAAAAAAGATATAAAAGTCTCGTGTACAAGGAGAATATATCCCGCTGTATTTGTAATATTTTTAATTACACAAGAATTCTGTTTCTGATTTGGATAAATACGACACTATTTCTGCCTTCCTTGCTTGGAGATATGGTTGTCCTCACAATATTTTTCATAACTTTGCTGTCAAAGCCAGCAGACACCACAAGCACCGTGTGTTGTGTATTCGTGTGAGCCCTAGATCGATTTTTTTAAAATTAGGAACAGAATGGAACTATGAATATTAATTACATAATGCTCATTTTTCAGTAGAAAAATGAATGTATAACAGCAACATGTTTAGAAGAAAGATAAAACTGGGAAAACCTTTGCCTGCTTAATTTTACAATCAGGAAGGTTATCTAGCAAGGCACAGTTAAGGCCCCGAAGGTTCTCTGATTTTACTACTTTTTTCCTCCATGCAGGAGGTTTTGTCAAATACAGACTTAGCAAACCATAAAGATTTAAAATTTAAAGCAAGTGTGAGTCCCTTGAATATAGAATTGGTCTTAAAATATGATAATGGAGAGATTAAATGATATCAAACTTAATTCCATTATAGCCTAACAATGTAGGCTATAATAGATAACACAGATATATTGCCTAATTTCTTTTTATTTGAATTATAATGTTACTTAGAGAAATCCTGGGAACAGAGTCAGATTTTCATTTAACTTGAATCTTGAGAAACAGTTCAGCTCACTAACACTCCAATTGCAGTGATCCCCTTTCCCTGGGGGGGAGAGGGGATGTGCCACTGCAGCGATAATTTCTCGTACCAAGCAGCATACCACGCTGATCAACTAAATGGCTAAAAAACCGAGTTGCTAGAAGAACAAAAAACCGCCACCGACTATTCGAAATAATGAAAAACCTTGATTTTATGGAAAAGCGGCTCTTTTAGGTGTCTTTCATCACAATACTTGAGGCAGAAATTAAATATTCTTTTGATTTTTGAAATATGTTAACAGTTATTTTATTTTTCTTTCTCTTTTAATGTATTCACTTCTGTAAAAAAGAGTTGTTTGAACCTCTTTACACAAATATTTAGCTTGAATTACTTCATTCTCTACCGAAAATGTTCTACATTTCATCAAACCTTCCGTAACTTTTCCAAGGTATAACTAACCTCTAGGCATAATCTAAACGGAGTTCACTCCAGCTTCATCATTTGACAAGTTTTTTCTTCTCCTCCTTCAATTTTCATTAACAAAATGAAGCTTCCTTTATCTTTAGACATTAAGAAATGTGCAACAACAAATTGTGCACTCTTATGGATGTGCAATTTCTCCTTGTTCTCTAGAGGATGTGGCAGAAGGGAGACAACTTAAAACTGAATAAACTTGTAACATATTTGTAATAAATGGATACCATATAATTTTTTAAATTATTTGTTGTATACTGAATTATCTAAGCTTTTTTCAGAATTTTCTTCACACTGCCATGATCACTAATGGCAAACTCCCCTGTTACCCACACAGGATTTTGTTATATCTCAAGATATAACAATATATTCAATATATATTGAATATTCAATATCTATATTTCACCTGCAAGTTAATCCAAGTAACACTATACTTTTTGGACTACTGAGCAAAAAATCCTCAACAGCCAGAGCAGACTCTCTCAACAAAATACATCTCACTTATTTTTTCTGCTTTTCTTCCTGTTCTATTTCTGTCTTTATAATTACAACCACAGTACATGCATTTGAGATTTCTGTTAAGGGCTCATATCGTGCTGTTGGAATGAGTGTACTGTCCCAGATTTAGCTTTCTGCCAGAGCTGTCGTAAGAAAAACAAGGCTTGCAGCTTTACTAGACTGGCAGTGAACGATAGAACATCCTTTCAACTATGATGCTGTCTTCTCTTCCATCTCCCCAAAAGTTCTGCTTTATTAAATCTGTGAAGGCTGTGCCTGATTATTAAAAATAAATAAATTAGTAGGAACTATGAAGATATGTAAACAAGGTTTTTGCTTCTCACTGTAATGCAGGCAACACTTCAACCAGAAACAAACGAATTCTTGAAATGGTTAAACATCGAATGACACACTTTCCACGGCTGCTCTTCCTGCACCAGCTCTACCCGTTCTGTTAAGCAGTTTTTAAAAGAAAGACAGATAATATATATGCACAGACTGACAGCAAAGGGAGTTTGCTGCTCAGGACTTTAATTCAGAACACAGCTGGCTTATAAAATATGTGTACCATCTTGAATAGGAAAACTCCCATTGATAGTTGCCTAAAGCGTTCATGTTTTCATACAGCCTAGATTAGACCCTGTTTTTCAGGTGAGTTAATCTTACATCTTGAGAGTCACACTCCTGGGTGCTTTGATTTTCTTCCTTTTTCAAAGCCGCATGAAAATTCTCTTTCTCTGCTGAGGCATTTTGCCAGGCCTGAAAAAAAAAAAATTAAAAAAAAAATGTTAATCTAATTGAGATAAAATATCAAATAAGTCACATTTGAAAATTCAAGATTGTTGGGGAAGCNGCTCATTCTGCATTCTATTCTGCTCTGCTCTCTTCCCTCTCTTCTCCCTCACTTCTCTGGCCTGCTTGGAGCTGCGCCCTGCAGCTCCTCATAAGCCTTTCTCTCCCCACGACTTCTGCAATAAACCCCATGTTCTAAAACCCAAACACAGAGATCTCCGTTTGTCCCAACCGTTCACCGACCGTCCACCTACGGACACCACAAATCCCGCACAAGATAACAATGAAAAACCAAGAGGTCATACTCCAAACTGTTAACTACTTTATATTCTGCATTTGCAGCAAATTTTACACAGGGAATGTCATAATAGATAGCCTCGTTAGAGCACTGCCTTGTAAATGATTACTTCCATACACATCCTCAAGATATTCTATGTAAACGCCAAAGAAGAGGAAAAAGAGCATTTTCAGATCTCATATTCCTGTGACTCTTGTGGATTCTGGGACAGACTGAGGCTGTGAGGTGACACGTTTATGAACTGCTTGAAGTTACTTCAGCTGTCCACAGCCTCTCTCTGCGGGGCCCTCCCAAGCTGCAAGCTGACTGAACACGTTCCTTTTCATGCCTTTCTCTCCTTACACTCAAAGTGGACTGCTGTGTGGGGAAGGCACTCTGCTATCACTTGATAGAAGCAGTGAATTTCCTCCACTGAATTGTTGCTTGTTTTAAGTATAATTTTCTATATTTCCTGCAACTCTTAAGATTCCAAAGGACAAAAAAAATAAGGAAGAACGTGCACTGAAATTATCCTGAAAACATCAACTTGTCTGCAGGACATATTGAAACTCTCCAGGGGGGTGGTGACAGGAAACAGAGGAAAATTATTTCTCTGTAAAGGAAAGTTATAACTTCAAACACCAGTTTTGAAACTTTTCTCATGTCACTTATACTCCACTGAATTACTAAGTAATACAAAGTTTTCAAAAATGATGCAGAACAGGAGAAACCAAACCAAGCAGGGCACTATTTACAATTTAATTTGAACCATGAAAAACACTTCAATTCATAGTTGAAATAAAATAGTTCAAATAGCCTCTGGTTAACAGCTCTCCAATGAGGATTTGTTAGTTTTATAGAGCAACTTACTGGAGGAAGTGATGTGGAGATAAACAAATTAAAAAGATCAATATAAATAAATAAATCTTTTGTCAAATAATAAATGCCATTTAATACCTGCACTGAGTGACCTGTCTGATTGGACTGAAAGAAATTTCAGTTCTTCAAACCTAAATTTCTTCCCGTTGCATAAAAGAAGCATATGTTCAGTAAATGATAAAACACATGTTCACTTGATTTTTTGACTATTTTACTCAGTGAATGCCCATGGGATGCCAGCAAACCCAGACAGCTTTAAGCCTTATTAACTAAGGACAATAAATGCCTGGCATAATAGTGCTTCCTGTTTCAGAATTTGATTCTTGCTTAAGATTGTACCTTAGTAAATGATACACAATTGCTCAGCATGTTGTACTCATATCTACAGAACAAGGGGAAGTTTGAGATTTTTAGGTGAGCTGTCATCAAGAAAGTACTTTCCAAATGTCACATTTTCAGATGTTTACAGCATTTCCTATTTCTAGGAAACTGGAAAACAGGAGAATTTCCAATTGTCTCCTGTTTAATTTTCAAAAGAGTGAAGTCTATTATTCCATACTAGAACTCTTCTTCTTTACTCTCTCCTGAAACAAAATACTAGGTTTTATGAGGTTTTTCAAGTTCTACATGATTGCCTTAGCCAATAGGATCAGATTCTTTAAGAAATGTTTAAAATCACTTACCAGAGCTGCACTGCTCAGACACCAGCCAAACCCGGGAGCAGTGCATGGGGCTGCCTCATTCCCTCTGTTTTCCAACTGATGGACACTGCATCCCTTCAGCTATCACACAATCATCATCTCCAATCATTTTTCACACTGTCACCCTAAGGTGACACTGATCTGCATGGCTTAAGTTCAAGTTTGAAACACCACCACACTCCTCACAAAGGAAGAAAGCAGAACAGATGACAAGACCCTGGCTGGGTCCTTTAAATTTGAATTCTGGCCAAACCACCAGAGGGCTTATTGCACCTATTTAGGCAGTTTTATTCCATAAAATTTTAGGACCAACACTGACTTTTTAAATGAAAAAAAAAAAAAATTAGAGGCTTATATGGTTGCTAATGATGTGTGAGTGTTATAGGAAGATTTTGCAAACAGGATGATTTATTATTAAAAATAACCTCTCACATAAAGATGAATACGCTATTATTTGATTGAGGTCTATTTACGAGACTGACACCTTACATAATAAAAATGCCACCAAGTACTCCAGAGTGAAATTGTTTGGATAAAGGTTATGAACTCCTTCCTCATTTACTTAAAGCTTTCTAAACTGTCCTCAATCTTTGCAATACAGGGTGTCAAATGCAAATCTTATTTCAAGGAACATGAAATCTTCTACCTTTTCTTTTTCCTTTGAAATAATTTAGAAGCATCTTCCTGGTGAGACCTTATAAGCTTGACTAAAATCCAAGCTTTGCATTTCAGATACTTGAAATAATTGTTTAAAATGTATTGCAGAGGAAACTAGACTCTGTCGATGAGTGTTTTGCTCGCAGGAAAACTTCCAGCATACCTGCAGAGAAGCAAAGCAAACCCCTTATTTCTTTGAGATCTCTTCTGAAGTTTGGAGCGGAATAAGTAAGAACCCAATTTTCCTTCATGCCTTTGAATTTTGCTTCAGTTATACTTTATATATTTTTCATTTCTAATATCAAACAGCTTTTCTTCTCAAAGCGTGCACCATTGTTATAATACCCTCATCTTCACCGCTAAATAAAACTGCAAAATTTGGTCAACTGAATCCCATCTTTCAAAAAAAGCTTTTGACTTTGATATGTGGCTCAGTTATTTCCCATATTAGAAACAGTTTTACTGGCTCTTTCTTCTTCTCCTCACATGACTTTTTGGCATGACTGCACAACCCTTACTCTGTGGTCAGCAGTTCTGCATGTGAGATGCCAGAGTGTTATGAGGACTACGTGCCAGATGACCTGACAACACCAACGTGGGTCACATCAATGAAATTTTTTCCTGTTACTTGGACTGTCACAGATTAATCTTTTCTACACTAAGGGTTTCTAGTGATAATCAATTTCCACATTAAAAAAAAAGAAAAATATGGGCACTCGTACTAATCTAACAGGAAGATTGCCCAGCATTTTCAATGTAAGCAAACAAACGAAGCGGTTTCTGGCAGAGTGCAAGTTCATGACATCCAAGGACCAAAAATCTCCCGTTCTGTGATAGCCACGATGGTTTTCCTCTAATGATGGGCAATGTCTTGATATGCCCATTTCGATGAATTTCAAATACTGAAATCATGGAGTTTGTCCAGGAACACGTATTTTTGCTACTGAAGGTTTCATGGGCCCAAATGACAAACATTCAAAAACTACCTACAGCAGACTTGCCAGCCTGTCTTTGCTGGCTGGCTGCACCAGAGTCTGCACTTTGTGACATCTGTTTGGCACGTTGAGTGAGGCCAGTCTGAGAGATCCCCACGGACCAGAGCTGCTTCTCTTCACCAACCTCCATCAAGGCTACTAACCAGAAATAAAACCCCTAACTGCCAAGGGGCTGCAAAGAGGGAACAGCCACGGCAGGCCTCATTCCCACTTCTCAGTGCACTCAGTTTTGTATTTTTCTGGGACATGTCTTATTCTTTTGAGATCGAAGTGGCTTTTGTCATGTCCAGGAGATCCCAAGTTGCGCAAGGATTTGCAGCAATTTAGGATTGCAGGATTAAATTTGTAGGATTTACTTACTGTAAAAACAGAGCAGTTTTGTACAGAGCAAGTGGATGAAGATGTCAGAGCTTTTCTGGGCAAGGTGCATAGATCAAGAGACTTAAATATCACCTTTCCAAAGTCAGTTTTGACTGCTTCTGGAAACCAGGGACTTTGTACATCGTACACACAGACACGCACACAGACCAGATGCCATGTAATGATGCTCATATATGAATTTTGGCCAAGAAAAAGGTGTTAAACCTGTAATCTTTTCCTTCACCCTTCTTTCTTGAGTAGCATCATTTGCAATTACGAAAGCTCACATCATTTTGCAGTGTTTTATGGGCTTTGGAGTTATCCTTCTAGCCCTACAAGTTTCACAGAATCACAGACTGGCTTGGGTTCGATGGGACCTTAAAGAACACCTTATTCCAAATTTGAGACATTGTAAAGTAATTGAGCATCTATTATATCTTTCCACAACAGAATTCACAGACAAATATGTAATTAATATAGATGCATATATATATTTAAAAAAATAATTGTATTTCTTTTCTTTCTACTCTGATTTTAAAATCTTCCACAGTAACTCACATGCAAAAATAAATGAGAAGTCAATACAAAAAGCAATAATAAAAGTGCATAGTTCTATAAGCGTCGTGGTCACTGGAAATGTACAGACATATTTGGATATTTTACAGTAGGGATAACCAGCTTTTCTCCACTGCATTGTCAATATTATTCAACAGTAAGCGGGAGAGACATTTTAGTTTTTATTATCTAGTTAATGCACATCTACAGAGATGTAATTATATAGGACAATTATTTTTAAAGGACTGCAAATCCTATAATTTACTAGACCTTTAAACTTCTACCTACTGAGTTTAAAGTAAACATATTTGCCCTTATAGTTATTTCCTTTTTGTTCCAATTTGCACTGTATTAAAATATCTTTAAGGTGGAAAATAGCTGCTTACTTTTATGCCAACACTCAGCACTGAACACAACTCTAAGATTTGTGAATAATCTAGAACAACCGCACTCCTATTAGAACTTGAAATTGTTAGAATATCTTCAACATGGATACCGAAAGATCACATTTCATTTTCTCCACATCTCAGAGACATTTGCATTGGTTACAAAGGTGTTTCTCCAAGATGAACATCCACAATAATCTCAAATGGCTGAACATCTGTCAGAGTGAGAGGACTTTTCTTTCAAATAGATAATTTGGGATGATAGATAACACATCCAGATGTCGATTTCCTGAATCATTCTTTTCATACCATTACTACGTATGTGCAGAATTTCCTCTCATACATGCAACTGCCTCCTAGCAGTATATTATGTTGAACATTATATAAATTATTGGCTTAAATTTTTGCTTTTTAGGTGCTCTGGGGTCTTTTATATCTTGAAAAAAATCATCCTAAAAGAAAAAAAGATTTAAAAGTTTAATAGATAAAGAGCTAGGGTAGAGCTAGGGTAGATACCTTGAATATTTCAAACACTATTTTTAGTATTTCCTGCTAAGTCTTCTAGTTAAAGTCTCCTTGGGGAAAAAAACAGTTCCTAACCACCTCAAACTAGAGGAACTCACCTCTAATTGGACATCCTTTCTTGATGAGAGCTAGTAGAGTCCTCCCTGAACTACAGCAAGCTGGAGGATGGCAGCCTCTGTCAGAGACCGGAGCAAAGCATCCTTTCCAGGACAGTCCAGCATGACACGCAGCAAACTCACAAATGTGCTCACAGATAAGAAAGTAGCACAAAAACAGAAGATAAAAATAATAATGGGCCACTTTCCTCTAGTAATGAACAGAATGTATTTCCATTTACAGGATGGAGTGGAAGTCTGTTATCTATTCCAAGGCAACCAGTATTTAAGTTGACACCCAAATGCCTCCAGGACAGCAAGGGGCTGGTGAAGGAGAAAAGACTCACAGGAGAGCAGTGCTCTTCTACAGAAACACCTGGAGAGCTATTCTAGGGCATTTGAATAGGCAATGGATGCCAATTTAAAGCAATTCTAAAAATGCCTAGCTACACATAAAAAGAAGTTCCACGTGTTTGTTATTGTGCACTGAATTCTGCTGGTTTTTTATAATACAGCTTATTTTGAAAGCATTGCATATTTGAGATAATTTCAGTTTTCTAATAGAACCCTACACCAACACTTTCAGTTGCCTCAGGTCCTTGGAACAACTGCAGTTTCTTATTTATGTTTCCATGCAGCTGAGGGTGTGAAAGCCTTTGTGAAAATGCATACAACCAATTTTTTTTCTGGATCAATAAGAGCAGCTCTGTCATGATTCATTGTCCCTCAGTTTTCAACAGACTCAGAATGAGGTATTTATTTCTACTTAACTGCAAACAAAAGCGAGAATATCCAAGTCACATGCTTAGAGAAGAGTAAACAAAAGGAAACAAACCAAAGTTCTGGTAAGATTATACAAGAGAAAGAGATAAATTTACCCAACCGAAAACAGAATTTAGAAATACTTTTCCTTGTACTAACCTTGTGGAAGTCATAAATAATAATTTATATTAAACTGTGGACAAAATATCACCATCTTCTCGTAGCATAGCATATGTTGGCATGAAATATATGAGACAATGAAAACCTGAAATTATTGGAGTCAGTTGTTTAGGTTCAGGAAAATTCTCACTAAATAGAACCCCATGTGTCACGCAGTTTTGTAGCTTAGTGAGGTAAAACATTTACAGACCAAATTATATTTGAATCAATAATGGCCAACATAAAAGAATCCAAGTATTTCTAAGTAGTGCGTAGTGCACACATAGCTGAAAGCATGCCTCCTTACTGCTTAAAAACAAACTGAGCAAAGAAAATAAATAATTTAGAGCGTGGATTGATACAGTGTGGTGATAAGAAAACTAACCTGTGTAAGTCTGGAATTTATTAATAGCTACCTTGGAGGATATTCAGGTGTATGCTGTGTACAAGGCAATTCTACTGCTACACACTTCTGAGTGGTTACAAGAAAGATTCTTAATAAAAAAGACATTTGTAATTCTCTGCAGATAACAGAACTGAGATCTGCAGCTGCACACATGTGGAAGTACTCTGTAATATAAGAAAAACTACTGAAATTTGCAAACAGATGCTATTTGAAATTACTTTACTTGAAATTGCACTGCAGCATAACAACACCACAAAATCCAGCTGTTCAACTTTGTGGGTCACTGAACATTAACATTTTCCAAACGAGTACCATTTACAAGAGCACCTACGCTCCATAATTTCATGGTAATACAATGCAAAATATAATATATTTAGCATGACACATCTTCCTAATTTCTCATTTATTATCTGTAGTAATTTAGCCAATTGTTTACCTGCTCTGTTTTTGTAGAGGACATAACTGCAAAGTGAATTTAAAGCACACTCGGCTTATCATTCTGCCAAAACCCAAACAGGCTTTCCTTTGCTAAAAATAGCCAAAATTATTCTTCATATGGCAAATTCAATCAACACAAATACCATACTAAAATTTATACATATGTAAGAGTCTGTAAAATGAGCCTATGGAAATGGAAATTACATCTTGTCGGTAAAAAGCAATACAAGATTGCAGCCTTATCATTAGCAACACTATATTCCATAAGAGCAAGCAGAGAAACTGATGAGATGTTTGCTTTCTGTGATCATCTGTCGGGGTTTTGTTTGTAACTGGGTAGGTGTTTCCACAGCTGTCTACAGCTTCTGTCTCACTTCAATAATTTGGCTGATATTTGAAGAGGAGAAAAGTATCTTTCGAAAAACATCTATTTCTTGAGTGCATATCAATATACGAAAGCTTGTGCCTTAAAAAACAATTAAATTACACTTCGGTGTGCTGATTTTACACGAGCTGTTTCTTATTTTGTCTGTGGCAGGGAAAAGAAAAAGGGCAGAGCCCTAGGGGTGGTTCTTTGTGGAGAATCAATCCTGTCGAGCTTTAAAGATGGGCATGCCCCAGATCCAATGAAACAGCTCAAAATTCACTTTTTGTGATGACACATCTGCGTGAAGGTGCGGGGTCTGCTGTTTCCCCAACCCTGGGGGCAGCGTGCCGGTGTGGGATGGCGGGGAGGCACCACGGCCCCTCACTCTCCCTCGGGCCAAAACCCACAAGAAGCCTAAAGCCAAAAATTGCTGGAGGCCGCGCAAAACTCCACTGGGCCCTCGCCGGGCTGAAGAGCTGGGATCACAAAATCTTAAAGCCACCTTGCAGGTGGGAAAGCAGGCTGGTGGCAGCAATTCCCCAACACAAGATGCAGCTATCTAGCTACGAACATCTGCAAAGATCCCTCTGAAGTTTTTTTCCTGGACTGGTAAAAACTCATTAACTATGGTGGTTGGGGCAACAAGTTCTTTCCCCTTTTATTTCTCCCTTTTGATTGGAAAAGAGAAGGAGGTGATCAGATGAGAAGGACAACATGGTGGACACCAAGTTTGATAAAGAAGGAGGGGAAGGGGAGGCTTGGACGTTAGAACTGGATCCCTCCTGCAGGCTGTGGTGAAACTACAGTAAATTGAACTGTTTTCCCTGTAATTCATGAGATGCATGGGGGGATAGAGAGAGAGAGAGAGATTCACTGGTCAGCCAGAAGCCTCAAACAGAGAACAGGGACCTTTGGTTTTAGAGACAGAAGAAGAGAGGGAAAAGAGAGCCTTTGTGTCCAACATTAGAGCAACTCATCCTTAAAACTACACCCCATGAACTCCTGACCCACACAGAATCAGTTTTGGGACGACTGCTTCATTTGTGGGAGGGTTTTTATGCTGTATCAGGTCGGGTGAGATGCTACCTCGTGCACTGTTAAAACCACGCTGAAGAAGTTTATATCCCCTGCAGGAAAAGACATTCCACAGTATAACAAAGGGAATCTCCTCCATGTGTGCATCCCCGCCTGTTCAGTAAAGAAAAGAAAAGTTTGGATGGGGAGAGAAAATGAAAGTGTTTTACACTTGTTTCACTACTTAAATCTTGTTCTAATTCTGTTAATAAGTTCAGTTTATAGTTTAAGCTAAGCCTGATGTTTGCTTTAAAATATTTCTCTCATAGATCTTTGTTCTCAATCATGAATCTTCAAATGATTTTTTGTGAGTTACTTTCAACCCACGACATCGTATAATCCAGCTGGAAAATTAAACAAGTCCTATTAGAGCTCTACTACTCTGTAGGAAGATGTTACTATGTTACATCAGTAGTTTTTTGACTTTTATAGGTGAGAGAAATGTTCTGTTGCTACTCAATTTGCTTTCTTTGAAGTCAGCTGGGCTAGTGACAGAAATATTTGCTGAAAGTCAGTGTTGCTTCTACTGATGTAGCAACGTGTGAGCTGAATACATACTATGGGTTTGGAGGAGAGTTTACTGCTGTGGGAAAGCTGCTGATGATGTTTGGGGTTTGGTCCTGTAAAGTCCTAGGCACAACCACAGCAATTTCAGTGGCTCACTTCCTTACAAAAAAGGGAGAGCTTCCTACAAGCCTTCCCTTGCCTCTATTTATTTAATCCCCAAATGCAGCGTTTTTCTATGACCTTTCTGTTTTGACATTTCCCTGAGATTAATTTTCCATCCTGGCACGCGCTGTAAAGAAAATGTTTGTGCAGTATTACAGGATTGGAGTCCTGAGTTCAGATCCCATGGCACTGTACTTGGGTCACTCGCTTATCATAAAGTTATGCCACAATCATTTTTATAATTAATCCGTTAGTGTGTTGCTAAGGTCCACGGACATCCTTTGCATAGATATCTCAAGAGAACTGTGTCCTAAAACCTTTATTTATATTGTGTAGCCATGCATATATTGGATATATTTAAGAGCATAAAAATATCATTGCTAAATTGCTCTCAAGGCACTTTATTGCAGCAAATATACGTGAGTCTATATTACCTAGGTAAAAGGAAAAGTAGAATAACCTCTAAACGGCCAAGGAAAGAATTATCTTTATTACTGAGGGCTCTATGTAGCTCACCTAGAAATACGACTGGATTTGCCACATAGCATATCGAGACCTTCTTGAATTATTTACTGTTCCTTCAAAGGACTTTGTAATAAACTTCTGCCAAGAATATCATTAATAATTTGTATTCCAATTATAAAGATTTAATTTGTTGATTTTTTTTTTAGTCAAATAAAAAATTGGGGCAACTCGAGGAATAACTGGCTTTGTACATAATAAAAGCTGTATCTACTTTTGATGTCCTGTAATTATTTAATTGTTCAGTTCTGTGGAATATTATCTTTGCTGCAGATCTGATAAAGTGCACTTAGATATCAATATTTTTATAATATATTTTTAAAGGCAGGATAGCTCCACTATGTTTTTGTGCCTGACAGAAACGGAAGTGTTCTTCAAGCCTTATTTCTGAATATCAACTTCATCATGATTTTCAGGGTCTTCTATTACTGTCTGGCAATAAATGACACAAAATTTATTCAGAAGATCTTCCTAAGTATAAAAAAAATGTTTTGAAAATATTTTTCCCCAATATACCTTGAAGACTACAGTCCTGAGGATGCAAAAAGACTGCGGAGTCCCCTACAGCTCCTCTCAGTACTGCCAGAACACTCCCACTCTTCTGGATATTAGACTTTTTACCTGCTTGTACTGCCACCTGCAAACAGCAACCCACATTCCTGAGCAATTTCGCAGCCAGAATAGCTGAAGATATAGAGCACTGTGTGACTGACCTCTGCAAAGCACAGCCTTGGGGTAGCTGAAAATTCATCACCTGGATAGTGCTACTCATTAAAATAAACAAAACGAAGCAAAAGCCCAGCCCCCAACCAACCCTCCACAACCCCAGATAATAAGGACAAGATGTCAGAAGGCATGTAAGGAAAATGGCATCCATAGCAGCATTAAAAAAAAAGAAATAAAAGAAAGAGGCATTAGAGACAAATGACAAATTAAAAAAAAGCAACTACAGTATGTTTTGATGACAAGTCTGCATGTCACTAACAACAGCAAGTATTCATGCAATGTTGTCTTCATCTTGTCTCCTGGGTTTTAACTCTTGTCACATCAGAAATCGAAACTTCTTTGCAACAATGAAAAAGCAAGGATTTTATATGAATCAGCATGCTCGAAAGAGCTCACCTATTATTTTGCAATAAATAGTGCTCCTTATTTCATAAATGAGAAAATAGAAGTAGCACTGCATGGCAAAATGCAGGATCAATTAATTAGTGCAAATAATAGGAATAGAGCTTTGCTTCATTCAGATGCCCATGCTGCATTTCACAGGGCTTACCCCACTCAGGGACAATAAGCGAAATAGCAGCCCAACAAAATTAGTAATATTGTGGCAAAATACAGAAATAATTCCATCTCCAAACAAACACAAGCCTTCTTTCAGGCCCTAAACGTGAAAAGTAAATGAATACATTTTTGGCTTCCTAAGATTTCAAGCATTTCAAATATAAAGATGGGAACAAATAAAAATCCAGATGGCAAGTAAACCGTGGTTTACATTCTGCATAGGAATAGAAAACCTTTAGAAATATACTGTAATAAAAGTTAGAAAATGAAAAAAAATCCAACTGCAAAGCACAGTTTGCACTTCAACTCTACAGCAGCAGGGTGAACCTGGACTTTCATCTGTATTATGTTTGTATCATATGCTATGATATCTATCCCATCAGTATTAGACCTCCTAGCATTTTGGGGAAAAAGCTATTAAGAGAAAAAAAGAAACCAACCACCAAAACTTCTTCAATAAATAATATATACATTTTAATCTCTGAGTGATGTACCTGGACACAGGTTGGGGTTGTTATGTCCTCCTGACAGAGATTTAGGCTTACTTGCTTGCTGTAGTTGAAGATCTCAGATTAGCCTGTGTGATATATATATAAATATATAT
>VYZT01014621.1:108434-132680 GCA_013400735.1 Pomatostomus ruficeps | reverse complement strand
CCGGTTGCCCTTCGTTTATTTCATTTATTTCAACTTTAACTAAGACAGAGAGACCCCAGGAAAGAAACCAACCACCTCTTCAAAATACCTGCATGTATATTTCAGGCTGGCGCATGGTGGTGGTTGGTGGGGGAAGGGGCAAGCGCTGTCCAAGCTACTTCTGTGTCCCGCCTTGGGGAGATAGAGAAGGCCAGCTGTGTCCCATACACAGAAGCAGGGCCACTTCCACCCACCCGTGCCTGGGAGGGCACTGAATTCTCACCCACGTGTCCTGGATAGCTCACGCAGTCAAGAGGGAAGGAGTGGAGGACCCTCTCATTTGGCAAATTCCAGCAAGGCTTTATTTCTGTTGCTGAAGGGCAGCCAGGGATGAAAGAGGGCCGAGGCCAGCATGGCCTGGACTTATAAAGGGTACAAACCGGCAGGTGGGGACAAGGTGTGGGGTCAGTACAATAGGATGGGAAGAGGGGTGGGGTCAGAGGTCTGCCCAGGTAAGCAGGGTCAGGTTACAGCTGCCTTAGCCCAAGTCCGTGGGGGGTGTGAGGCTTCTCCCAGTGTATCTGGGTTTTCTCAGACTTTGGTGTCAGCCCACCACTGGAGGTCATCTTCACCCACCCCAACACCTGCATTTATTATATCAAAACTCAAAGTCCTAAGAGTTCACATTTTTTCTTTTCCTTCTAGGATGTCCCAAATGTGACAACAAGACAAAAGTGTTTGTATCAAAACAAAACCATGGAATAAAGTCCAATAAAGGTATATTCATACAAAACTCATATGGTCTTTAATTAAATGCAACATAAGTGGCATGCACAGATTAACAGGTACAAAAAGACAGATGCGTAAAATAAAAGTTGGCGTTTTTCATTTCTTGTGCCTGTTGTTGAAATGTAGAACATCTCATACCAATAACATGGAGGGAATAAAACACAGCAGCATTAACTCAGATTTCAGCTCTTATTTACAGAATTTAGATGGTAACATTGCAGAATATTCTTTGTTTCATAAAGAAAGAATCTTTTTTATTTTTTCATTTAAAAAGACCTTAAAGCTGGCTATTATCTACCATTACTGGTCAGTTCTGCTGATGTCAGTGGGTATTAGTATTCACAGTATTAACCGATTGCTGTTCTACAGTTCAGGCTATACCTGCAGTGATTATTTCAGTCAGTTCGGAGAGACGGTAACTCCTCTCTTACCTGATCACTTTTCCAAAGGACCCTTCATGGGTTTTCCAAATCTCAGTGCTAATGCTGACTTCAGGATTAACACAGCAGGACAGAAATATGACAACCAAAGGGGATTTTTTATTCTTCGGATTTTTTTAATTTTGCCTTGTTTCCACCTGAGGAAGCTTTGGCTGTTTCAGCTTGCTTTGCAGTTTCAGCAGGTTTCTTTTTTAGCCTTTGCTTTTTGGAACGCACCAGGTCTTCACGTCCCAGTTCAATCATTTTGGCTTCCCATGATTTCATTTCATTCTCATACCGAACCTTATCATCTTCAGCAAGCTGCAGGTATGGCTGAAAGAAAATTCAAACTATCAAGAGTTACAGAAGGGGCTTTTTCTGGAAAACTGCCACAATGCACAGGTGACTTAGAACAACACCTGTGCAGTGAACAGCCCAGGCATTTGCTTTTGCCTCCAGCTAATTGGGGGAAAAAAAAAAAAG
This sequence comes from Pomatostomus ruficeps, assembly GCA_013400735.1. Lineage (NCBI taxonomy): Eukaryota > Metazoa > Chordata > Aves > Passeriformes > Timaliidae > Pomatostomus > Pomatostomus ruficeps. The sequence continues at coordinate 131,010 of VYZT01014621.1, read as the reverse complement.
CAAACTTGGAGAAAAATACAAAGCTTTAGCACTAAATTGCAATTATGTCAACAGCTGGCCATTCCTGAAGAGGAAGTTTATTCAGTACTGCTACTAACAGTTAAGCCTTTTTTTGTTTGAGCACTACTTTGAGAGAGCTGGATTACGTGAGGCACCAGAATGGATACTGCTGTAGAATTATTTCAAATTATTTTTCTACAGTAAGAACATGAAACTAGGGTGTGTCCTAAGTACACATTAAAAACCACCTGGAAGAAGGGCATTCAAGAGGAAGGACAATAGGGTACAGAATACCTGAAAATGTCAAGGTGTAGTTTAGATTTCTTTACAGTGCCCTTCCACTTTTGATTTGTGCATCTGCAGGTTTGTAGTTCAATACCCTGAGAAAGCTGGCAGAAAACTATCCTCCAGACAACTGAAGTTAATAAATTACCCTATGAACATCACTTGTAGATTTCTGTTGCTTTCCTTTGTCAAAAGTCTTTCCATGAGCAGCAAATTCTTATGCTGGTGTTTAAAGACATTATGAATTATTAGATAAAAATTAAATTGCTGCATATTATTCTACTTTCTTCTCTTAATGTTGCTTAGCATCTACTTTAAGGCATGCTGAACTTCCATTCTATCCCACTGACTCATATTTGAACAACACTGCGTATTAAATGGTCACTACCGGAATAAAGGTAATGACAGTCTTTTTCAAGATGTACGAAGATCTTGGAGTATTTTCCTCAGTATTATATTTGAGTATCCGAGTTCAAGATTTGGTATGAATATATAAGTTTTGACTCAAGTTTGTAATTCTGATTAGATCAGAGCCTCATCCAAATCCTCTGACATACCTGCTTTTGGGAAGTAGACAGTTTTTGCCACGTATCAAAAAGTTTCTTTAGCTTTGCCTAGGGGACACAGAACATATAATACATAAGGGTTATTTTAGGAGCAGACTGACTTCAGAGGAGTACAGATGAATGCTGCATGAGTGAAAGTCAAGCATAAACAAATGCAAAAAAGCACAAAGTCACAAAAGCTTGCTTCCCCTTACTCCCCTTTTAATGTAAGTAAATAATAAACTATACAGTTCGAAACAAGCTTCTGGGCATCATCTGAGCCACATTTACAGCCCGGGCCTCAGCTGACTGGAGAAGCCTGCCTTGTACATGGAAAACTGAGGAACAAACTACTTCCACCATACCAACTTACTGACTAAATGTGTAGGGTAAGGAACACATGAGGAACACAGGGCACGTCTCCAGCACTTCAAGTGCTATGATCCACCAGTGTAACTTATATCACCCCAATGCAGAGTTTAGTGCAGAACTTGTGAGTTTGCTGAGGAACTCCTGCATGTTCCACAACACCAACTGAGCTATAAACTGCTGCTGCCGAAACAGGAGCAGACCACCCCAACTCTTTGAAAAACTATTATATTTCTACATCTAAACAAGGAGAAGAATAATTTTCTCCTTACAAAAGCAACAGATGAAGTCTGTAACAGGGAAGTGCAAGAACTAGCACAAACGTTTTAAGTCTGTATACCCACACAGCCCTTTATACAGGCCAGCAGTATAGCCAGATCACCACAACTTAAAAAAATAAACTAAGCAATGCAGCATCCAGGTACTGAACAGTATCTTTGAAAGTGACAGAATCTAAACTAGACTTTCCTGAATGCAATGGATATATTTAAAAAAAATTTCTTCCTGGCTTACCACAGGTGAAATTCCCTCACTTTCTTGAAAATTTTCTGACACGAAAATATTAAAGCCGCTACGAGCTCTTTTAGGTTTTCCAAGCAGATTCAGCTCCTTTAAAAACAACAAGAAAAGTTATTCCATCTCCCAAGCACTCATTTGTTCCAAAACTAATCTTAGCATTTGTCTTTGTATTTTATACAAAAATGAAACACAAATTCTTTCTTAGGTGTTTTATTCTGTAAACTGGAATGTATGTCAAGATGCTCTTATGCGCTTTTCAAGACTAAAGCTAAACTACAAAAACTGACAACTTCAATTTTCCTAAGTTGCTGAAAATGCATTTAAAACTGATTCTTACTAAGTCCTAAGGAAGTCCTCCAGAAACCGAAGAGTGTTACTAAATTCAACTCTGTAAGAAAGTCATGATGACAGGTTTTCTATTATTCTTCAGTAAGGCTTCAGTTTCTGGTGTGAAATACTGCCCGCTTGCAGAGAGGAGGGCAGACACCTATTCGTGGGGGGTGAGAAGAGAACTGGGTTTCTGCTATCAGAATGCTTTGCTTACAGGGATGATGGCTAGAGAATGAAAGTACAGCAAGTTATAGATGCAATTACACTTCCTGGTTTCTCCAGTCCTGACATTCCCACTGGAGCCTAGGTGCTGTAAATTAACATCTGCTTAGGTATTAGATACGCCAACTGAATTCCTTGTGGTGCCATACTCTAAAAAGCATCAGCAGACTACTTCAGATTAAAGATTCCTTCTAAGCAGGGGTCTTTTAAACCAAATTTGTTTTACTTTTGCCAATTAGGACAATGTTACACCAGCAGTTTAGTTCAGAGAAATAAGTAAGCAATACATAACCCCTTTGATTTTGCCAGGCAAACAATATTGTATCTTTACAGATAGTTCTGTCTCTAAGGTTTTATTCCCCAAAAGGGAATAGGGAAGATGGTCCTCATGAATATGCTAGTAAAGGACACAAACAGATGTCACAGCAGCAGCTACACAGTGGCAGAATCCAAAAAAGGAAAGAAAAAGGGCTACTTCAAACAGCTGCTACCTTCTAGGGGCTAATGAGACAGATAAAAGGTCTTTGTGAAAAGCTATTTCCAGATGTTTTCCCATCCAAAGAAAGTGCTGCTGGTCCAAATATATTTTTTTTTTTTTTGCCTATCCCTTCTCTGATAGCTCTAGAAATAGGGAGAAAAAAGCTAGAGAAGCTACCTCTAAGCACAAAAATATGTGCTAGTTCTGTGCTCTTCAAGCACAGGAAAGCCACTAAAATAGCTGCTAACACCAGTAATTATTTTAATCCATGGCATTTTGGGGGGTTTGTGTTTGTTGTGTGTTTTCTTTTATTCTGAGTTGCTTGTGTATTTCTGAAACATGCTTCAACTCTACTTTGTATACTAGACAAACAGACTTCAGGTTCCTTGAGAGAAAAGAAACATGACCTTAAAAATACTTACTCTTTTTGTCCTGATTGATCTTCTCTTTGCCAGTTGTTTTCTCCTTTCCTCTTTCAAAGCCGCAGCCTGGGCTGGAGTCAGTCGGGCTTTATAAGCGGCCATCTGCTCTCCGTATCTTTTCAAGTCTGTCTTTCTTGCCTCCTCATAAACCTACAGCACAAACCACCACCAGCCTTAAGCAGATGTTTTCAGTCAGAAGCAGTCAACCATTACACAAACTAACACTTCTAATCGATGAGTAGGAAAATTACAGACTGAAAAAAATTACCCCAGAACATCAGATTTTCATCTCTTTGATTGCCTGTTCTACATTTCAGAGACATAAAGGGTAAGGTACCCAGAGTGAGAAGTCCAGAAGGGATGTGAGAGCACCTCAATTCTATTGAACAAAGATAGTTCTTTTAGAAAATGACATTTAGTTCCTAACTGCCTCTAATTGCTAATTGCAATCAAGGAAGAACAATCATTACTTTGTTATAAATGGCATTTAAATTCAGCAATGACCAGCAAATCGTTGAGTTACTTTACATTATCCCTTGAAACTTCACTACTTACGACTTAATTTGATGACTCTTAAGGAAGTTTACATGAAACAAATGAAGTTGATCCCTTCATCAAAATTAACTGAGGTTTCACCTAACTTATACATGAGAGCAGAACAATTTTACAAAACTTGTATTATATATGTAATGCAATAATGCCATTCAGAAAGGAGAAAAAACTGTTTTGCAGACCCACAGCCACATGGAGCAAGAGCTGTGTCATTTCTCTGGCAACAGATTAAAATTATTAAAGCCAAGGTCACACACAAGAAGTGCAAGTACAAGTAGCAAAGTATCTTCCTGTATTGGATTTGCACGGCCAGATTTTGGTGGCAAAGGGGGTACTGGGATGGCTCCTATGAGAAGCTGCCATGCCTGATGGTAATAAACTGATTTCCCCAAGTGAAATTTGTTCTGCCCTCACAGTAACTGGTGAGGGCTCTTTAAAAACCAACCAACCAACCAAAAAAAACCCCACCAGACTAAACGAAAAAACCACAAGAGACACCAAATCAAATAAAAACCCACCACCTGTAGAGTTCAAAGTACTCAGGGAAAGGATACCACCATACCTGCTTCTGTGATGCTGGTAACTCCTTCCATGCACCTGCTAATTTTTTAATCAGTTCAATGTTGCTCACTTCTGTACATTAAAATGAGAAAGCCCAGAAATAAAGATCAACATTGTATCTTTAGTAAGCTTCTTCAATTTTTCTCAAGGAAAGCTGTCACAAGTATCATCTTCCTGTACAAATGCATTTTTATCCCTTCATAAATCTACCTCACTGTAGCAGTTAAAGGGCACTGCAATATTTGGGGAATGGGAAAGAGTCACTGCTCACCTGGAACAAAACAAGCAGTTATAAACTGAAGCACCATTTCAAGGCAGCTAGTATCACCCCCCAACCATTTCACTTTATCTTTTGCGCTGGATCCTTTCCTATACAATGCAAGATGGTCTGAATTTGGAGGGGGGAGCGGGAAGAAACCACAAGGAAGATTTCCAGTTCTAAGTTTTTTTAGCAAAAAGAGACTGCTGAACTCTTCATTCAAATAAAATGTGACTTTCTCCATTTGATATAACACATATACTTTGTTCTTTATTATCCTTTATTTATAATATTATTCAAAAGAAGTTAAAAAAAAGTAATTTTCTTCTCCAACAAACAAAATTAGTGACTTTAGTCTACTTTGGTTTGCAGCTGATTGCCTCTGCCTCTGGCTCTTGGACTATGGTGATTTGATGAGGCCTCCAGACAGACTTGAATTTTCAAAGGGGAAAAGAATAATTAGAAACAAACCAACCAACCACAAAAAGGCCCCAAGCAAACAAACCCCAAACAAACCCAAGCATGGTGCAAAGAGGATATAAGGTTTTCTTTTCTTGAAAAAATCTGTTACAGGTTTCCCCTCTACTTCACAATAAAATAAAAAACAGATGAGCTTCTCTCCCCTCTCAGACATAAAGCTCAGCCACCTCAATGGTGGAAAAGCATAACTAAGCTCTTCTCAGTAACCTGAGTTTCAGAATTCTGGAAAAACAAGACAACACGAAGGTCTTAGTGCAAGCAGATCAACTTTAAAACCTTTGAAAATACGATGCTCTGACCAATGATAAAAGAAAACAAATAAATTATTCTGTTATTTTTGACCATTACCTCTCTTGGAAGAAGAAAACCCCAAATTCTCAATTTGTATGTAAGAACCAGTATGTTTATTTGCAGATTATTCAAATTTTGGAAATGTGGAAAACAGTGGTGTGATATGTAACTACAATATACTCTGATAGTTCAGTTACCAACCTCTAAGAGTGTGGAACTCTTGAACTGGTGAACTAAACAGGGTATCAAATGGTTGTCCATACTTAAATATTCCTCAGGATTTGTCCAATATGACCATAGTTCTTTAAATATTTTAACCTTCAACTGTATTTCAAAACCAGCATATCTTTCTATTCTGCCGTTCTCTGGCAACTCTGGCAACTCTGGCAAAAACTTTATTATTGCCTATAAATAAAGTTTTTGGTAGTAAATCAAACATATTCACAGAAAACCATTTTCCTCTAAATACACTCACTTTTTCTCCCATATACAGTGATGCGATCCACTACCTGTAATTTTTCAATTACTAAGCCTCAAAATAAAATCACACACAGCTCATAATATCAGCAAAAGTGTACTTCAAATACATGGAGTCCAAAAATAATCGAGAATCATAAATCATTGTTAACATGTATTACCTATGTGAGATATTTTATCAAGCATTTTTAAAGTTACACACACGATCACTTTTTTGACTTATGAAGCACGGCAGACCCAGCAGGCACGTGGAGGCAGCGAGTGTGGCCGTGCCGGATTCACGTGCGGAATGGTACGGGTAAACACACGGGCTGGGTCTCTGAGATCTCGGCTTCAGCTCTTTCCCGAGACTCGGTTTCACAAAGGGCCGGGTTGCTGCGGCTGCCTCACTCACCCCGCTCTGGGGGGCGCAGGCCGTGCCCCGCTCGGGGGGGCAGCGGTGTCCGAGCCCCGGCGCCCAACAGCGCCCACCGCGGGCCCGCCTCCCCTCACACCTCCTACCTGGGTTCTTTTCCCTAAAGGCCGGACGGTTGTCCATCACAAAACGAAGATAGGCGGTGAGGGGCCGCTTCGGGCGCTGATCCGAGCTGATCCCCCGGGACGGGCACTGCTCCGCCGCGCCTCCGACCCTGCACACAACGGCACCGCCGAGGAGGGTCCCCGTTCCCCGTTCCCGCAACCCCGCTCCCGTCCCGCACCGAAGCAGCCGCCGCCCGCCCGTGCCCGTGCCCGTGACCAGGCCCAGGCCCGCGGCGCGGNGCGCCTGCGCGGGGAGCGCGGGGCTCGCCGGGACAGCGGCGCGGGGCGGGCCCGGGGCGGCCGCGACAAGGTGACCCCGCCAGGGCCCCGTCCCCAGGCCCGTGAGGTGCTCAGTGTGCGCGCCCGGGGGCGACCGAACCGCCCGTGAGGGGTTCAGTGTGCGCGCCCGGGGCTGACCGAACCGCGGGCCCGTGGGGGGCTCCTGTGCGCGCCCGCAAGCAGCACATGCAGGCGGAAACTGGTACGAGAGATCAGAAACCAAAAGGGCACTAACTCATTCCGTTGATCAGGCGTGGCCAAAAGCGAACCCCAGAGCTTCACTGTTTGCTTCGCAAGGGCAAGCTTTTGAGCGCAGCTGTCTGAAAGAGGCGCCACAGCTCCAATCAATGCTCGGGGAAAACGGAAGTTTTACATTTTTTTTTTTCCCCATCCTAGTAAACAGCACAGAATGAAGTAACTTCTCAGCCCTGCCTCGGAAACAGAATTTGTATAAAAAGCATGAATGGAGGAGCTCTGAAGGTGCAGTAGTGGAGATGTTTCTCTCCACAGATGAAACGCAACCACTTCATTGCACGACTGAAGTTTTAAATTATGTATTTATCATTTCATTCCGATAATTTCAATAGCAGAAAGGCTGAACTGCTAGGAGTATCATAAGAATCAAAGACTTAGCTTCACACATGTAAACAAGCATGATCATAAGTTCCTTTTTTAATATTTACGTATGCTTAATGTGTCTTACACATGGGTGTTTGTTTTCAATCCTCCTGCTGGTTTCATACTGTGGTGGAAAGTTATTATTGCATGCAAAAGTACAAATGTTTTCAAACCATCTCCCTAACACAAACTGATAAACTAAAAGAAATCTGTCAAACTTCCAATTTCACACAGTTCAGTACAGATATTCCAAAAATTTAAATTACTTCTAGTACAAACAGATTACTATTTACCTAGAAAAAATAAAAACTCTAGGAACACATTCTGATGGTCACTTTTCTATGGTCATTTGAGCAAGAAGTATAAATGATGTCTTTGCCTTCCTAGCTACATTGTCCTAGTTCAAGTATAGTGAAGCACTCAGTAGCAAAAAAAATCCATTTATTCAGCTTGCAAAACGTAGCGAACAGGGATATTTTAACACTATTAGAACCACTCTCAATCAAGATGCTGTTTCAAATGTCATCATTACATCACAGATAAAACTAGCACAGAAATGACATTTTCCCATATGTGACCAACTTAAGGTCAGTAAATCATCAAACATGAATATTCCAGTGGTAGGAATAAAAGCTCCTACTGTGCACGCTTACTACCCATACCCCAAATTCCAGTTTGATGCACATTAGAATAAAAAACAACAAACAAAAACCCAAACCCCAAATCAAGTATTTGCTGTCTTAAAAACATATTTTATGATGACAAATTTCCCAACTGCAAGTCATTTTTCTTTCATGTGCAAGATACAGAGAAAAACGTTTTGTCTTCCTTTTTTATTTTCAAATAACCAAGAGCAAATGGTATGAAATGGAGTGTTTTTCTGCTTTTAATCTACGTTTCAAGAACAGATTACCCCTCTCCAGCACTACGGGTTTTCCACATGCATAGTCTGAAGCAACTGAAGTGGAAGTTAATGGAAAAGTTACTTTCAAGTGCAAGGAGTTTGCTGTAACATTCTGATATTGCAAATACACAACCTTAACAGACTGTTGTGATTATCTCCTCCACAGATGAGAATTGGTGTAGGATGGCATTAACCTAGTTGAAATCCTATATCAAATGATGGGCATAGTAGGCTAAATTCACTGGGCTAGAGCTGGCATAAAAATTAACTGCAGCCCAGTTCCAAGCAGTACCTGATGCACGACTTCATTAGACATTCTGTCTACAAGACACACACTCGCTACTGGCAATTCTCCGTTAGAATGTTAGAACCAGTACTTCAAGGATATGCATGAGTTAAGATAAAAAAATACCCAAGGCAATTAGAAAATGTATTTTATTTATATGGAAAAAGCTACATCTGCATTTGTAAAAGGTCTGTGATAGTGTTATGTTGCCCACATGCCAAAAATCAGTTGTGAATAGCAACAAAACTGATACGTATCTTTCCACATACCAGTGCAATTAGTTCACATTGCAATAAAATTAAGTCAAGTATGCAACAGAATCAAAACCAAGTGTTTCTCCATAATCAGCATACAAAGATTTACAGTGCAAAGATCATTTTAGGTTTTAAGAATCTGCAGTCAGTCTTCAAAATACTCTAATGGGTGAGATACTCCAATTATTTTCTCTTTTAGCAGTCTTATCAATAATATGCACAAGAAAGTCTAAAACAAAATTACTTACATTGTAAATAGAACAGTCTATACAGTAAAAAAAAATACAAATTGTATAAGTGAACTAACAAAAAGAATCTTGAATACACTTATGAAACAGACAACATACTTCAATGACACACATACAGTATTCATCACATGAAAACAGCTACTTTTTTCAGCAAAAATAATTTGGTTGATTTACAACTGCATTATAGATCTTGTAGTCAGAAGATGCAGATGTCCAACTCTTAAAAACTATAATAAATGTCTTCTGCAAAGCATACAAAGAGGATATCACAGTCAAAAGGTTATTTTCGGAAGTTTGTTCTCCCTTGCTCCAGAAACACACTTACATGGGTGAAAAAAAATTCAAGAGGTGTCACACTGAAACCATAAACTGTGCTCCATTTCCTTCTAATTTTGAAAAACCCTAGAATTTACAGTACTCTGTGGTATATGAAAATGTCTTCAAAAGTTTACATTGCATATTTCTGAGTCCATTCTCTTGCATGTCTGTTGTATCTGTACGTGCAGAAAGAAGGCATTACAGTGAAGAGCTGTTAGTGATACACTGACAATGGCCACGTATTTACTTAATACAGGTATTGAGCTTTTCACCTCTGAGCATTGAGTCAAAGAACATTAAAACAGTCTAAAAACCAAGAAGAATAAGCCCACTATGCATTCAGTTTCTAGGGTTACCTATGAGAGCTATTCAGAATCAAACCCAACTTCACAGGTTTGCATTAAATTACGTAGCACTGTGCATCCTTCATCTGCGTTTCACAACTGGTTCCCTTATCTGTAACTTAACAGGACTTTGTTGTCAATTACTCCTAAAGGCAGATGCTATTAAGAGTCTAACAAAGTTTACACATTTTAGTTCCATAAAATTCAGTATAATTAACTGGGATTTTATTCTCCATTCTGCTGTGCCAGCTGCATTTCAGAACTCGAAAAGAAAATTTTCTGAAAAGCATTTTTTACTAGGTTTTAAGTCTTGGGTCTTTTTCTTCTGGTATGAAGCTGATTATATTATAATTCCATAATCCCAAAGGTAAAAGTCCTTAGAGAGGTGATAGCTTCCCCTCTGGTCCTTACATTTGCTATATTCCACTCTTCAGACTGGATTCACTTTCTTCTGGGTCATCCAGAGAAAAATGCTGACAAGTTTTCAAATCTTTTTCTTAAGATCAGTATAGGAACTCATGTAACTAATTGGTTTTCTTCTTAAGAATATGCTACCATACAAGTCTTTGGATCTTTACTTATAATAAAATACCCATAGATAAATGCTCAGGGGTAACCAGCCATATCTTTCATTTCCTAAATCCAAGATGAAACAAAAAAAATTTAATAGGTGATCATCGTAGGAGGATAAAGCTATAGTCAAGACTACGCATTTTCTCACTTTCCCTAAATTTTGAGATTTGGAGGTAGAAAACCATCCCTCATTCACTTCCTTCACAAACAGGTGGCACAACAGCTGAAATCACTAGTAAGTAGGTGGGTGGAAAAAAGTTGAGCTACAAATGGGGAGAAGCTGATGCACAACATCCTCAACTTGAACACTATCGACTTTGCAGAATGAGCTAGAGTTCAAGCTCTTCAGAAGTTACAGAATTTGACTATACCAGACACTGAACTGACAGAAAAAGACCATTTTAATAATTCTTAGTCTAGGCAGAGAAATACTAAACCACGGACTTCCATGGAACTTCTACATCACTCCTTTGTTGTCTACTGCTCAAGGTAAAAGATATTCAGATCTTCCTGAATCTGTGACATGTGATGAGCCACAGGCCACTGCATGAACTGCAAGAAGTCTTCAATGGCTCAATACTAAAAAATAGGTACCGAAAAACTCAGTTAAACAGAAGGCCAAAAATTCTCCTGTGCAGGTTTTACAACCAGAGGATTGCAGTAGCAACAAATAACTCATATTTGGGAAAAAGATTTTTCATGCAATAAGTCAAAGATGTTACACAAAAGCGTGAAGGTTTTATGTAACTATGTACAAAAAAATTAGTTACCAACAGCTGTGTATGCCTACAGTTTTCTACTTGCCATCACTATTCTCAAGATTTAAAAAGCTACTCCTGTAGAAATATAGGGAAAGAGTATTGCTGAAGTTAATATAGAAGGTGCATAGCAGATAGCCTTCTGCAAGTACCACACACACAATTATGTACGTTATACTCACTTTTCCTTGTCTGACTTGTAGATCTGTGCAATATCTGGTACTAAAGGATCATCTGGATTAGGATCACAAAGTAAGGAGCATATGGACAATAAAACTAAATAAAAGAGACACTAGATTAAACAAGTTCGTTTGCTTTATTTCTATAACCCTTTAATACATTCCAGTACACTGAAGGAGTGTGGTAGGAGGGAATTGGAAAAAGAATGCATATTAGTATTAAGCTGTCATTCAGCAGCTCTGTTCAGAAATGTTTATACAGCAGCATTTTTCTAGGGCCCAAGTAAACAACACCTGATACAAGCCTAGAGAATTTGCAACCCATGGACCTGTACCTTTTGTAATGATCTCTCTCCCACATCTTAGCCTGGGAACATTAGCCAAACTACAGACTACACAGCTGCATATAGATATTTGCTCAAACTAAGCCTTCTATCTGCCATTATTTAAGGTAACTAATATAATTAATATTTTTTGCCATGCAGTATTCTATTTGTGGATATAATTTTCCACTTCTGTGCTGACAGTTATTCTCTCAACCATATGAACACTTTACCTAAAGCGTGACTTCCACTTCAGGAAATACCTGATCAGCATTAAATACAGGTATTCACTTAAAATTTCATATTCATTTCCTGGTATTGAACCAGGAATGTTTGGTTTTTTTCCCTAACATTCTCAGGCCATACTTTTTAGGAAATTTCTATTTTTATACTCAGAACTAATATGCATACAAGAGTACACAGTTGAATAATTCTAAATATGTTATGAAAGGGAACTTCATGCTACCATAACAATCTGCTGTAAAATACCTTTTCTCCCCCTGCTTTATCTTGCTATCCCAGAGCCCACACCTATTTTCCGGAGTAGAAAGTTCAGCCACTTCAACACTGATATATTTTGTTTTAAGTGCCAGTAATATTAGAAAATCAGGTTAGAAGACGTGGTCACACCCATCAGAGGTGCTATTATATGCTGTAAACTTTTGCTTCAGTTAAACAAAGACTAGAAAGGAGAAACTTCCATGAGTCACTGAGCTGATTTCCAGTTTATGAAATATATAATATGCAAGCAGGTTAAAAGCACATCAAATCAGAACACGAGACCAGCAGATCACTCCACTTTATAACCAAAGAAGAGCTCAACAAGTAAAGAGATAGAAAAATGCTGAAAAACTTTATGAGTTTTCAGTTGTAGATGCCAAGCGTTAAACCGAAGTGCCAATTTTCATTTGCTTAATAACTAAAAACACGACCATTTTTGGATAGCTATAAAACAACTAATTTATGTGAAAAAATTATTCTAATTACACGTAAGAGTAATTCATATCTTCAGCAATGACTTCAGGAAACAGTATTAGACTTAGATATTATACAGCTTGTGAGATTACTGCACAGGCCAGCAAGCATGAGAAGTTGCTTTTCCAAGGAGGCACGGCAACTGGACTTGCATGGAGCAATTTCCATTGGACGAAGACCCACAGTTTTTTCTTTGCTTGTACACCCAATGCAATGACACTTCTAAAAAAAGGCACATAGTTCAGAGAGCTCCCAAGCACGTGAGATGTGATACGGCTTGAGCTTTTGAGTCACATGAGAAATTTCTGTAATATCAGTAAGTGTGCCTTAGCATTTTGAAGATGGGTGAGGAAAAACAACAGCACCCACGTTTTAAGCAGCTTTTGAAGTGACACAAAATGCCCGCAGCAAAAGAACTGCTTAACTGTTAACTCAATGTTCCAAAAATCTACAGTGTTCAACTTTTGAGAAAGTTTAACTACAGGACGAGAATATTTTAATAAGTCTTTTACTAATGACTGAGAAAGGAGCCATATTTTAAAATATTCATCTTACAAAGGAATGCAAACCAGAACAAATTATCTTATTTTAAAATAAAGTGTAATTAAGACCTTAGTCCACACAAGGATGCTCATGCAACCAGAAAAGTCATCAACAGACAATCACATAAGCTTACACAACATCAGTATCAGGGTTTCACATTTACTTCCAAGTCGTGATTTTGAAGCCCTGCTCATCAGTTTCTCCTCAGTTCAGCATGCACAGTCAGCTATCACATTTCAGGCTAATTGGACATTTATTATCTTACCCAACTTGGTTTAGAACATTTCTTTGCTGTGCACACATTTTTGTGTAATGTGACACTCGCAATAAACTGCACAAGATCTTGAATCATAACAAGAATTCCAATGGAATTTGCTCCTTCTGAAACATGCAGGATAAATGAGTTCCCACTTCTACCTTTAAGATAGTGCAACAATACACAAAAAAGTGTCATGGCAGTGTATGCAACTTCATAAATGCATTATCAAATCAGTGAATTTACCTTTAGAGACAGTCAGAGCTGGTGACCATTGTGATCTCAAGATATCAAGACAAATACTCCCATTACTGTTTATGTTTGGGTGATATATTTTTGTAGTAAAAGCAATCTGTAAGAAGAAAACCAACCAAACAAGTACGGTCAGGTTAGGGTTATTACATTTGGAGTCCTTAACATCATCCCCTCCTTTCCAGATTGTACCAGATCTGCCAACACAATTGTTTTACAGTCTTTTCTGCATCCATGATGAACATATATACACACTACTACTCACCTTTCTGGTTTAACTTCCAAAATTAAGCCTGCATCAAAGAATAAACTTTGATGAAAAAAAAGTGTTAAGTTAAAATAAATGACTTACCTTTGGTGGTTTGAAAGGATAGTCTGTTGGAAAGTGTACTGTGAGAAAAAATACTCCCCCTTGATATGCACTATCAGGCTGAGGAAAAAAACAAAACAAATAAAACACATTAATATATTTCAGCTGTTCTGGAGCTTCCCTTTCAAATGGAGATAACCGCCTCGAGAAAATCCATTTTTTCCCCCAGTACACAGCCCACTATGGGCCATAAAGTGGGAAGGCACAGAGGGAATTGAACCCTCCCACTGGCCTGCAGAGCTGCAGTAGAGCCAACTGTGGCTACTACTCCAGGACCACAACACAGTTACTGAGCACTGCCCTTCTGGGAAGAAAAAGACAGGGAGATCAATAGCTGCACTGCACTGAAAGGAATATGAAAACCAGAGCAGGTCCTCCAAATCCTGTCTCCGTGCAAGACCACAGCTGCTCTGATCCTCCTCCATCCTTAAGCTACAAACACACTTACCTTAAGAAGTAGTTTCTCTTTGCAGATGCAAAGAGTGGGATTTTCCAACATAATTCAGTTCATCATGCTGATATCAGGGAGTTTTGAAACACACAACATCTTTGTGACCTGTACAAATCTGTGAACATGCATTTTGTTAGAAAACATGTGCACAGGTTTATGTCCAGGTTGCACACAGTTAATAGATAGAAATAATTTTGTTGTAGTCATCTGTTGAAGAAATTTAATTTCTATTAACTAAAAAGGTGAGATGGAAAGTCTTGATGCTAAGTGATAGAAAGCAGTTCTGCCATTTCTGGTTAAGAGAAAGAAGAAAACTGCTCTCATTACATGGTAAGTTTACAACAACAATGGAAGAACTCAATCTCAGCAAAGCTGAAGATCGAGTTTCTGGGTTTTCTTATGGAAGGAAAGGCAGATTGTTTTTAAGTAAAACCTTTACCTTGGAAATGAACAGTTTTAGAGATGACTATATGACTGTAAGAGGTAAAGTCACAAATGGTCCACTAAGCCATGTTGCTTTACATGCTCCGAGTGCAGAGAGGGCTGCAGAATAAGGCAGGTTAGATACCATCATGCTAAGTCAGCATTAGGTGACCTCAGAAGAGATTGCCACTGCACTTCCAATTAGGTTTGAAAGGACCTCTTGCTTGCATACTAGATGGATTTTCAAAGTTAAAGTAAGCTGAAGATGAGACAAGTTCAATGTCAAAAAGAAGGCAAAGTGAAGTCACTCTGTTTTATGAGCAAGGTACATAAAACAATTTTATGATACCCACAGACAGAAGAGGTTACCCTACTTCCACACATAGGAAGTGAATTCTGAAGGTAAACTTTAATGCTGTGCTTCCCTCAGGTCAACAGGAAACATACAGAATGTGCACTCCTAATTTCTTTTGTTGTCAAGATAAAGGATTAGTATCTAAAAAGTGTTCTGTTCCTCTATCTCTGCATATGAAGCTGAGAAAGGTTGGCAAGAGATGTTCATTCTTATCCTTGACTAGACACATCTGAGGAACTTAAAGCAAAGAAAAGAGTATTTTCCACTATAGAATATGAAAGCTTAACTGCAAGCTGGAGAAGAAAATGGAATTTAAGGCAAAATTTATGTGCTAGTATTTCCTTTACTCATGTCATCAGTCATTCGAGTCAGAGACATTACTGGTGGCAACCAGCACATAAGCTTTTGTTAACTCTTTGTCGCTGCTTTGCCGTTCACCCTTTGGCAGTGGAAGAGGGCAAGAGTCAGAAGGCCTTGGTATGCGAAAGAACACAGTTGTTCTAGAGAAAGGGCAAAAGCATTAGTATACTGCAGAAAAACAATTGCTGCTGCACCATGGACAAGCTGGACAATAGACTCCAGCATACCACTGGCAAATGAGTGACTGATCTTTTACTGCTTCAGAACAACTGTGCTGAAAATGGAGAATTAGTCTCAAAGCAGACACATTTCTACTTTTCTCCACCACATAATGCTGCATCTTAATGGATTAAGTGTTATCTCAAAATTTCACCTCACACAGTGACTCACTGTCCAAACTAGAGACTCTCCTTTCCAAATTATTAAATCCAAAAGGAAAACACTAGGAATACAAACTCCTTACAAGGATATTAATAAGCACACCTTCTCTCAGATGATGTTATTATCTTTTTTGCTAAAATTCTTCTCAGTTTTCCTTTAAAACCTGGTTTTAAGCTTTTTTGTCATTTCTTATGTCATTACCTTGACAAGAGTCGTAATTTCCTCAACTCAAGGAAAGCACCATTCTCACACAAAAACCCAACAAAAGCACACACTGCTGGCCTGCAATTTGCAAAAGCCATATGCTTTTGCCAGAGCCACATCACAGCTATCAAATGAAATAAGCTCCATCTAAAAGCTCAAAAATTACCCTCTGCAACTCTGCTCTCGTTTACAGTTACCAACTTTAATATTAGATTTCACCCACTCTTCCTCCTTTCAGATGGAAGAATCTTCCAGAATTGATCTGATCATCTAGGAAAAGCAAGCCCTTTGCTTTGTAGTCCCCATCACCAACTCAAACACCACAGCTGACTAATTATGCACCTCTAACTCATGAAGAGGATGGATTTTTGAAGAGTTACAGAAAACAACTGGTACCAGACTACTAAGAACAACAATATCACCGTAAAGCTTCAAGCTATACACAGCACAGCTGAAGGTGGCTGCTGTGTTTGCAGAAACCCAAATGAATCCTTCCATAACAAAAAGAGAAGCAAGGGGCATGATTCATATACTTACAGGTCCCATAATAGTTGCTTGCCAATGAAACACTGAAAGTCAAAAAGATACAACAGTTAGAGATTTTCCTGAGCTTTTTCGGAACTGAAATGTACTGAATGTACTAGGAAGAGCTTACAGTCATCTCCAACAGGTCCAGCAGAACAGTGGGCTGGTGGGTCTCGCTGAAGATCACTTAGTTCCTGCAAGAAACACAGAAATATTTGAAAGATATGAAAATCCATACCAGTTGGCAGCATCCTTCAAAAGTGGGAACACAAACCAATTTTATTAAACCTGTGGGCATTTTTTCGTGGTATTTTGCTAAAACAATCAACACTTGAAATGCCCATTGAGACTGAAAAAGTATTTTTCCCAGATGGCCTGCAGCTAACACTGTGCTAGAAATCAATATCCGAAAGAATTTAAGAGTTGCAACCAAGTTCATAGTAAGTTCAATATACTTGAAGGAGACAAAAAAATTAAAAAGAAGGGTTTCTTGATTAGTCTGTAAACTCAATGTTTAATTTAGAGTTAGGTGCTAATCTGATCATTCCCTTAGCTTTTGATTTTACAAAAGTTTCTCTATTGTCCTAGTCTACGTACATCAGCTGAGCTAAACTGGCTCATAAAATGCTTGCAGCCTGCCTGGAGATGATGTATGAAAATAATCTGAAGGATCCTAACTAAACTGGAAACTAAAGGAAAAATACTAGCTCTACACCTTATTTATCGTACCTTGATTCAATTGCCTGCATGCTTTTTTTTAAATGACTACTAAAAAACTCCCAGGTTGAAACCTAAGTGCCCAGAGAAGCTTTTGGTGGTCAACTGATCTATTTCTCTTGCAGGAGTCCACACAGTCCCAAATAACTTAAAATTATTATTTGATTAGACAAAATCAGCTCAACTTTTCATCTGATTTATCATTGCTATTTCAAACAGAAAACAAGACAGGCAGTAATGTTAGTTCATTTTTCTTGTTTAATCAATATACTATTTTTGATGTCTGAACTTTTACTATACTAAGGACAAATGACTTTTTCCAATTCTAGGCTGATAGGAACTGTGCTGTAGGAACTTTAATGACTACATGCAAATACTTCCTTTGAAATAAGTTAAAAGATGTGTGTTAAGTCACTGTAAGTAACTCAATTCATTACTCAAAACATACATATTTAAGTCAACAATAGACATAAGCACGTCTGTGAATTTACCTGAAGGAGTAACACCGGAAACATTTCTATTCAAAAAACATTAGTCAAGGAAACTACTTACAAAATCAAGGTTTAAATTGGAACTAAGTTTAACTCAAGTATAGAATTGGTGTACTTAGTGTAATCAGACTTTACATACAATTAGAAGGGTTAAAAATCTGCATTTCTCAACTGCTGTGATGTATTTTTCTATTTATGACATACAGTAAATATTTCAACTCAATTTACCATGGACCTGACACCTAAATTCAGCCAGACTTACAGGTCCACTCTTGGCCCTGAAATCAAAGAAAAGCACTGCACCATATCTTACTACTGCTCTAAGTCACTTTTCACAATCCTCATGATTTACAACAAGAGAGACACTTCTTTCATATACTGAAATAGCTCAGGTTATCAACTGGCATTACTTGTCTGCGCTTTATTCTGTTGCTGCCACAGTATGCTGATCCAGAAACAACACTCTGGGCTAGACTTTAACGAATAAAGGCACTTTAGAAGTGCAGTTCCCGTTTTAATCGGAGGATTCAAATTTCATTAAGGAGTGATTCAGAGAACCAACTATTTATGCAAAGTCAAGCCACTGCCAGTGCACGCAGGGAGTCAACAACTCTCAAGTTTCCAACAGGCACCAGAGACAAACAGGACCAGCAGCAGAGCTGTTACAGGCACTACCTTCTCTAATTTGCGACTCAAGATTTAACCTAATAAGAGAAGATTAAGTCTCGTACCTGCACTAAAAAAATCCAACCAAAACCAAACAGCTACACTACACTGTGCCGAAACAGAGAACTCAGACTAACAATCATGCCTTTTGTAACAGTCATTGTTGACTACTAAATTCAAGGCAGTACCTGGAAAAATATGTAGATTAAACTTTTCAGAAAGTCTCTAAAGTATATGCAAATATTTCATATGCATATGGGAACTACCAGGCAACCACTAAGAACATCACCAGAAGCTATTTTCATTCTCTAATCAAAACAAAACCACAACCAGAATCTTTATCCACACTGTTTTTAAAATACAGATTTATACTTGCCAGCTATGTTCTTAATTTCTCACAAAAAATGCACTGTAGACCACAGACTCATTTCCTACCAACTCCATGTGTACACTGCTGCTTGGAACCATTTGTCAAAAAACCCCACAGTGATCATACTTAAGACTAGTTAAAGAACTCTCTGGTTCTTCACAAATTTAGTAAATATAAAGCACATATTTATCATAAGACTTATTGCTATAATGGTTACTCAGTAATAAATACTCTATTTCCACACATTGTTTTAATGCAAAAAAAAAAATGTAATATCACTGCTGAGGTTTTGAAAGCCAATTCAAACGTTTTATGTTAGAGCCAAAAAAGCTTCCTCGTTATGTCCATTACTGTCTAAAGACTGCAGGTTTAAAGTCAAAATCTAAACCACAAATATCAATAATTTTTGAGTCAATTTACAATAACAAAAGTTATTTTCAACATAAATTTTCAAGTTAGTATGTCCTTTTAGCCTACGCATATATGAAACACACACTGAAACACAGACATATAGTTCATTGAAATAACTAAATGTTTGAATGCTTCTGTTCTTACTGAGTTGTAGGAGAAAAACAATCAAGCACGATGCACCAATCAGATAAAAACAACAGCTATTTTTAAAGCAATGCTCAAATCCATCTCCTCCTCTCTGGTTTCAAAATGTCTTCTAAAATCTCTTTAAGTCCAATTTTCTTTTAAGCCTGTAACAAAAGTATGTACTGGTTTTGTACAAGGCAGCCTGAGCATTAACAAGCACATCAACTTCCCACTAACACTGGAAAGCACCCAGGTACACGACTTATGATGGAAACAATCTCAGCTCTGATACGGAACTAACAGGATGGCAAGCTCTGCAAATTAGATATGTGAACAAAGAACTCAGAACAGGAACCCCAGAAAAATGGTTCTGCATAAGACAGATGGGCAGAACTGAGACCTACACACTATTTTGCATAACCTGACAGGCTGAATTGTTTTCCACCTTGTGCAAAAGTCATGGTGTCTCAATTTCCAGAGGTGGCAAGAATAAAGGCTTCTTTGCACAATATTCCTTCCCAACTAAACCCTACACTATTTCTTTCGCCTTCACCATTTGCAACATCTGGAATTTACAGTACCCACAAAAACATGTTCTTCTTTCACTGCCCCAAGGAACATCTATATCACACACAGTGCAACAAAACTTTTTTGACAGCGAAGGAATACAGTGCCTCTCTCATACAATGGCAAAGAAAAGCACTGACAAGGTAAATGAACACAGGCTCCTCGGCTTATGATGAATAAGAATTCCCCAACCCAAAACCCTCTGAGGAACTCTGAGATGACTTTATCATGGAGACACCACTGACAGCTGTGCCTGCAGAGCAGGACTTTATGTTCTCACTGTTCTTCCACCTACAGCACTAAGATCAACATACTTCCATGTGCAGCCATCAGCTTCTTCACTGGTTACTCAGTTGCCCATTTTTTACAGAAGCTCTCAAGCGCAATTCGTCTTTCCATAACTAGGCTACAGTCTTGGAAGTCCCCATGCTACCCTCCTTTGAAGAGTCCCTCAAGGACGATCAACCAAAACAGAATGCAATGACACAGATCCCAATGGCAATACTATTTAAAAATCAGTCCCAACCAGTATGACAAAAAATATGCTTACTAACATGTCGGCGTATTATATCTTTGCTTCCTTTGAAGGTGTTGTCATACTGAACACAGAAATTATCAAAATTACTGTGAACAAACACTCAAGCTTGCCACCAAAATCCCTTAGCTTTGTTAAAGCACAATTCTGAACCACCCTAAACCCACCCAAGCTTAACTTCAGACAGTATGTCTAGACTGACAAGCTCACAAGCAATACCAGTGTTTTCTGAGAGAGTTTTATTCTCCAAAGAATGCCTCTAGGCACTCTTTGAAACTACAGAACTTCCTTTATTCCAGATCTTATTCTTTACTATCCTTGGGATACAACATAACTACCAACCTTTACAGCCAGTCTGAAACACCAATAAAGTAGATGAAATAAACACAGCAACATACAAATACTTTTCATCTACCATTAAACTTCCAGTTCTGTGATTATTGTGAAAAATCTATGTATTACAGTGACATCAAAATAGTTGTCTTTTCAAACTTCTCCCCTTCATTTTAACTTTCCATTTGACACAAACCTATTTCCTTGCCATTCTCTTTCCTCGCCATTCTCTTTCCTCTTCTACTTCTCCAGAGACAGGCTGCTAGCCAAATCCCTCTACTAGAATTTTTTTCTTCCCCTGGAAAGGCAGCAGAGAGTGATGAGGGTAGTTAATGAAAAAAAAAGAAAACCATCAGTAGTCATTTCTGCAGCAAACTAGAAGCAAGCGGTAACTAGTTCTGAATTTAATCTCAATTCTTCTTGGAGGTCCTCACCCAGTATCTCTTCATGTTTTGGGTAGAAGTTACTGGATAACCAGGAAATCTCATAGCACCCTGCAGTCAGCAGGTTGGAAAGCATCACTTCATTTTGAAAGAGTAGAAAGAGAATTTAATAATGCTAACAGGATGAAAGATACTTTCATAAAAAGTCTAACCATAATTTCCCATCTATCAAAGTTCTTAAATGGCATATTAAAGAAAATTGTGGCTTTCCAATATGTATGAATATCTCTAAAGCAGGAAGGAAAGTTATGTAGGGAATGTGATAGAAGTATGAATAATCCTATTCTAGGAGGACCTCATTTGGAAAGCCACAAACCACCACTCCATCTCAAAACCAGTAGAGTACCAGACTTTCCCCTTTGTCTGTTTATCTTAGAAGAAAGAAGCTGAACAAGAAGTGGAAAGAGATGGTATTCGGAAAAATCTTGAAACATGAGGGTAAGGAGATGTACAAAAAAGAGGTGGGAGATTAAAATGGCAACAAAAGACAAACCATTCCTATAATATATATGCATGACAAAGTTATTGCTAAAGAAAACCACGGTAGTTATTTGTTAGTATTTGATATAATGGTCGAATACAACATTCACAACAAATACGTGATATGAATGAACAAAAATGTCCCTTAATTGCACTACTTGTAAAGGCATAAGCTTTGCAGCATGAGACAGACCTACCAACTTCTGGTAGAAATCCGTCTAAATAAGTTGGTCCCAATAAGTTGCTGTAGGTATCCCAAACCTGCCTGCTGCGGGGTTAATCGGTCAATATAGAATCCTGTTCCTGCAATACCAATGGCTTCCAAGAGCGAAAGGCAATCCTGACCAAGAAATTATAGCACTGTCACGTAACCAGGATAGCAGCAATGCCGACTAAACATGGCACATCAACAGCAACCAAACACCGGGGATTCTGTTCCACGGCCACAGCACCAACCTTAAACTCCCCACCCGTGCTGGCCACCCGCGATCCCGTCTGTAGTGCAGAGCGATCAGCTCGGCCTTGCCAAACAAAAGGAAACGAGGAATTCGCTCCACGATTTGAACCAGGCCATTTACAAATATCAGCCCCAAACAGTACAACTGGGACACGTTCAAAGGTCACACCAAGAACTATGTCGAGAGCATTTCTTAAACCAGGCGACAGCCTGAGCACAGTGCTGGCCAGCCGTGCACAACGGCAGCGCAGCGTTCCGGCGAGCGATGTGCCTGCGCCTCTGCCGAAGCCCCCCGGCAGCGCCTCGGCTCTCCCCGCTCCGGCAGCGCCTCTGCCGAAGCCCCCCGGCAGCGCCTCTGCCGAAGCCCCCCGGCAGCGCCTCGGCTCTCCCCGTTCCGGCACGCCGCCCGGAGCACCGCGGCTGCTCCCCGAACTCCACCGACTGCGGGGCACAGTCCCGACACCGTGAGGCGGCCGGAGACAGCCCCCCCCC
>VYZT01014621.1:86379-107972 GCA_013400735.1 Pomatostomus ruficeps | reverse complement strand
GCCCGTGTCTGATATAAACACGGGGGTAAAGTGGGAAACAGGGAGTGCCCGTGTCTGATACACACGGGGAAACAGCGAGTGCCCGTGTCTGATATAAACACGGGGGTAAAGTGGGAAACAGCGAGTGCCCGTGTCTGATACACACGGGGAAACAGCGAGTGCCCGTGTCTGATATAAACACGGGGGTAAAGTGGGAAACAGCGAGAGCCCGTGTCTGATATAAACACGGGGGTAAAGTGGGAAACAGCGAGTGCCCGTGTCTGATATAAACACGGGGGTACAGTGGGAAACAGCGAGAGCCCGTGTCTGATACACATGGGGAAACAGCGAGTGCCCGTGTCTGATAGACACGGGGGTAAAGCCACGGCCTCCGCCGGCACGCAGAGAGGCGAGGAACGGGAAAGTAACCCTGTGGAGCTTCAAAACTGCATACAAGGGAAAGGTGTGTCATACTCATGATGGTGTGTGAGAGAAGCAGTAGACGTGTGTGGTTGAAAAGGCTGTTGAATAGGTCATAGAATCATTCAAGTTGAAAGGAACCTCTAAGATCGAGTCTGTGCGGAAAAAATCACGCTATGAAAAACTAGTGTCCATGGATGAGGGTATGGGTGTCAATGTCTTCGAAATGCATCTTAGTGTCTCTACCAACTTCAAGCCACAGGTTTATTACAGAACCCAGACACTTTGACTCATGAAACAGACAAATGGGTCCACACAAGTCTGAGTTTCTGATCTTTGGGAAAAAATTACATATTCAAGGGGGGATATGTGGTAGGGGGTTCGGGAAGGCTGCACCTTCCAGTACTTCAGCTGATCGGGAAAGAACGGGGCAACATGCAGCCGGGAATTTAGGATAACAGGAGGCTGCATCCTCCTAAACCTCGAGAGAGAAAACCCCATGGGCCTATGTCCCAGTGGACTCTCTCTCTTTATTCGAATAAAGTTGCATGACTCCTCTGTCTCCTTTATGGATTATTTGTAAAGACATTAGCACACATCTTTCCTATCAAGTCCAACCATAAACTAGGTCCTAGAGAAGCAAGTCCTTAATCAGGTATAGAACTTCGAAAATACATTTTTTAGGCAAAGAATAGTAATTCTCACTTCAATATCCAAGCTTATGAGGTTCGAGGCGGCTGTGACTCGGAGAATATCACTTTTCAGCTTTATCTTTTCACAGTTACATAGAAGAGGGCTCATACAGCGATCTCTCCTAAGCGCTTTGCAGAGCTGTTTGGACTCACAGCACCACTAACAGAAGAGAACGGCGGGGCCGCGCCGAGCCAGTGTCCGCACAGGACGCACAGCGCGGCCCATTTTACAGCTGCAGAGGCATCACTGAGCGCCCTGTGCCAGGTGTCTGGCCAGTGGCAGCCCTCGTCCGCTCGCCGCTCCTCTCCACGATGCGGTCCCACCCATCACGCAGCCTCCACCCCTCCCCGTGTCCCTCGCCTTGCCGGGAGGCCTTTAGGGGGCGGCTCCGCGGCCATCTTGGGCAGTGGCGCATGCGCGGTGCGGCGAGGGAGCGGGAGCGATGGGGCCGGGGCAGAACAGCGCCGTGCGGGGTATGGCCGGCCGGGGGTGCGGGGTGTGAGCCGGACAGCGGGGCGGGGCTGTGGGCGCGGGACCGCGCGGGGACGGGACCGGGAGCGCCGCACGGGGGGGAGGCTCCGCCCCGCGGCTCCCGCGCCGCCGGACCCCCGGGGCGAAATGGCGGCCCCGTCCCTGTCCCGCGGGATGCGGCGGGGCTGGAGGAGGCCGGTGGGAGCTGCCCGTCCGGAAAAACTCTGCTGCAGTCGGCGGAGGGGGAATGCGGTGTGGTGGCTCGACCCACGGACCCTGAGGAACCCCCCCGTCCCACCACGCTGCCGTGTGAGGGCCCGGAGCCGCCGAGCTCCGCGCCGGGCCCTTGCGGTCGCTGAGGCCCTCGCAGCGGACTCGGCCGCCCGCCGAGTTTTATCTGTAGTGGGGACAGCCCGTTTCAGACACCGCTGTTGTTTTTGCGTTTCTACCTGTTTACGTGAAAATTTCATGAAAACCTGTAAATTTCAGAGGCTTTGTCTGGCTCTCAGTGCCAGGTACTTTGCAATAGAGGTAACGGTGATATTTGCGCTGTGTAATGATTGACTTGAACTGAGATAGTGTTGTGTGTTTTAAGTGCTGTTGCACAACCGGACGAGATGTAAGAGTTGAACTGGGTGGAGGATAGAAGAGAGAGATGAATTACCTAGTTTTCTCTAAAAAAATGAGGTTCACCTGCATGACTGGTTTCCACGTGCAAAGCTGCACATGGTTCATGTCCTTAATTCAGCGGGCAGATAGTTTGAGTTTGGGGTTTTTTCAGGGGGTGGAGACTGATGGTACAGAGGACGGTGGCAAAGATATTAGTCTAAAATGGGCTCTAGTGATATGTAGTGATACGTGCTTATTAAAATAATCAAACCCCTGAGGATGACTCGGTAATAGCTTGCATCTAGGTTTTGTTCCCAAGGGCAGCTTGCTGTCATTTATAATCTTGCAAGAATTAGAACAGTTCCTAGACACTAGGAATTGAGCAGAAGAACTTAGTGGAGATGGGAGAAGAATATGCTCCTAAACAAACTGAAAATATCGTCATCATCTAAGAAAAGCATGGGAGCAGCTGATGGGACCAGTCTGGAGGGTGCTCTGTTTAGGAGGAAGACAGCATTATGTTATTGTGATTTCTGACAAGATTAAACTTGATAAGTGCCTTGTGACTGGCAGGTCAGAGTTCTTCCTCCAGCTGGCAGGTGTCTCAGGCTGATGAATTTTAAAACTCATTTTTTCTGTAGAGAAAACTAGACACCAAAAACTTAACATATTTTCGTGAGATTTAATTCAGGGTAGCAGTGGGGGAGTTAATTGCTTCTGTGCATGTGTGCCCTTTGCCCACAACTAATACTTTTAGTTTTAGAGGTGTGGTTGTTTGCTGGTGTGACCCCACACCAACCCCAGATCTGAGCATGGTTACTTGTCTTTTGCTACTTATTGGTGAAATCCAACAATCTTTTTCCCTCAGGTGGCCTCTTTACCATATGGCTTCAGTTAAATTAAACCTGCCAGTCATAATCCCAATTTTGGGATTGCTGTGGAGTGATAGAAGGGATTTTTGTCAGCTTGACTGCTTGGCTTTTACTGTTAGGCTTTTTGTGCGTCCAGATGTCCTGGACGACCCTTCAGTAAGTGAGTATCATGTGTCTCTCCAGCATTGCCTTTCTTTGTGGGCAGTGACCCTGCTGGACTTTTGTCAACAACTCTTGCACAATATTAGTCCCTTGATTGGCACCAAAATGAGGAGAAAAATACTTGAAAGCTACAAGCACTTCTGGAGACATAAAATACAGTTTTTCATGACTCAAGTTATTACTCGGTGACTTTTGAATAACATAAATATTTTCTGAGCAGTGGCAGTAACTTGAAAATTGCCTCTTAGGACTGTCTTGGACTAACTTGTCAGGGTGTAACTTTCCCCCCTGCTGTTGATAGGTGCTAGAATGTAAATTGATCTGGGTTCTTAACAAGGATCTTGGTGGAGGCAAGACCACTTCAGTTGCTTAGCACACTTCTCAGTGCAGATGGTTTTCCTGCGGATAAAATCTCCCAGAGCTCTCTAGCAGATCCAAAAACTACCTCTGTAGTCTAGAGCTGGAAACATTGGGAGAAATGTTCTAGATGTTTAGAGGAAGAAGAGAAGAGAAACTTTGATCTAAATCTCTTTCATTAGGATATGTCCAAAGAATAGAGAAGAGAAAAAATGCCTATCAGTGTCTTATTGCCATTCTCATCTTCTGATATTTTGTTTACTTCTGTGCACTGCCTGCTCTTCTGGGACTTCATTCTTTGAGTTTCTGTTTCCTTCTTTCCATCTCTGTTGCTGTCTCTTCTCTCCTTTATGGGTTAATTTTTCTGGAGTTTTAGCCAACGTTTCTCCCATTGTTTAGTGCTTACAACACAGAAACAATTTTTCTGCCATATTACACAGGCCTGTTCTGTCTTGTCTTGTAACATTGTGGTTTTGTATTATACCAGAATTGGGAGTTCTTTAATAATAATTCAAAAGTTGCTCCTACTGCTTTTTATTTTAAGAAGAAATAAAAACCCCTTAACACTCCACATCAGTGTCACTCTGTTAACAAATGCCTCATGCATGACCTTAAGAGTTTGGCAGCAAACTGTTGAATTGGCACCAGAGGTCTCTTGAAACAGTTCAGAGTATTTAAAACTATCTGAAAAGTGTTCTTCCTCCAGGCGCATTTTATGGTTAACTTAGAAAGATTAAATGGATGCTCCAGCTTTTCCAGATCTGTGTGTGAAACAAGACAAAACTTACTGCCTCTGAAACCCTGTAGGGTGATTTAAGAGAGAGTCTATTGAGTAAGTTCAAATATTTTTTCTAAATTTTCATGATATTTATTAAGGAAATTCTGGAATTTAAAGAATAGGACTGCTTTAAATGTTTGGATTTAATACATTATTGGTTGATACAATTTTCCATCCTGCAAGGGGAAAAGAGAAGTGGTTCCAGGGAAGTGATGAAAAAAGGTAATACAGTAGAAAAGACATTGCTCTATTATAAGAAAAAATACTTGAAGCTGTTGGTATGTATACAACTTGCCCGTGTGTGTAAAAGATGATTCTGGCCCTTGGGAGAAGAGGTAGAGGATCACTGCAAGATGAGATGGTGCTTTAATTCATGATCTCTGCTGAGCTGGATCTGCTGTGCATGGTTATGCCCAAGGGATGTCAGAGGGATCTGAGTTGGCTCCAGAGGTGCAGAACAGCTCTTCTGAATGTGCTGCTGAATTTTAGTACAGACTTCTCTTGCTTGTAGTGGGTCACAGAAATATTACAAGGTTTTTTTCCTCTTCTCGTTTGCTAAGTTGACTTGGACTTTTGGATAGGTACAAGTAAAGCTCAGCTTCCTTAAGGCGCAGCACCGTAAAGGGTGCTTCAGTTGCAGGAACCGTTCGTGGTCTTCATTAAAGTCGCTCCTTCCCCTTAGATTCCCATGAGGGAATGGATATGGTCCCCCTGCCCCCTCATCACTTATTTAAAATGTAGGTGAAGATTTGATCCATTGGTAGTGCATTGGTAGCAGCGTGGGCAGTCCTTGCAATTGCTGCCTTCCCGAAAGCCACGCAGTGAGCAGTCCCTCCGTTTTGCTTCTGCTGTTGTAGCTGCACTTGACATTTCATCAGAGGTCACTTCAAAGTTGTCAGACCCAGCTTGTCCCTGAGCTTGCTGAGTACCTCCTCCCTGCCACAGCCCTCAAGTGACACAGGGCAGGGGTGCTGCAGTGATTTTTCTTGGGAGAGCTGCTGTCTTGGATTTAAACTGTAGCTGTTCTTTAGATTAGTTTGGGTTGTTGTGCTAAATTAAAGCAGATTTTCATAGAATACTTTTCTAAATTTAATTTCTTCACCTCTTTATCAAAATTAGTGCATTACTCCGGCTGCTCTGGGGAATAAAGGATGAGAACTTGATGGATATAAAACACAACATTCACAACATGGCCTCTGGGGCTTTTGTTGTTTTAGGGAATTGGACAGCAGGGAAACATGCCTGCCCTAAATTCTTCAGTGTTAAAGATGATTTTCTCTATCTTGATATCACCTTACTGTTACAGGAAGGGTTTGTCACTCATTTGCAGGGGAGGTCTCCGTGTATGTTGGTCTCTTCTGTGTCATTTACTAAAAAAATGAACTCTGAAGGATTTCTGCATCTTTTGCTTCTTCAGTAAGGCTCTAAAGGAGTGCCTGCCTTCCCTGATCCTACAGGGCTGCAGACACTGTACAGATAGTTGTCTAATTCCACATATTGCTACAGCCAGACACCTTTGGATTAGTGTGGTTCCTATGAGCTAGCACAGTGTTTTAGCTAAGAAAAGGCCTTGCTATAGATTTTAGGAAAGTCTGTGGGACAGGGGCAGAAAACCTTGATAGTTTTAGTCCAGGCTCACAGTGGAAATACAGCAAGTCAGTTGGTCATGGAAAGCAGCAAGAACTAACAAAGTTTTCTGTTTCTTCCTAGACTTGAACATAGTGATGTTCTTGCTCCAAAGATGGCATCTGGCTTGGCATCTTACAAATCCAATTAAAACATAGAAGGGCAGGATTGAAATTCCCAACTGGAGACTGTTTTAATTTTGTTAAATTCTGTAAATGTGCTAAAACTTAAATTCCTGTGTATTTGTATGTAAACAGAACTCACAGTATGTGTGCATGTAGAAATGGTGGATAAAAAGCAAAGAAAGAGCAGCCACTTGTTACTCTGAGAGGAAGCAACCATGGCTGGTGCTGCAACCTGAACCTTTGGGCCACAGTCCAGCATATTTTCATGAAGCAGAGAGAAAACAGTAGAGCCTCAAAAAAGTAGGAAAACTTCTTGCACGAATAGAAATTGAACTATATCAGATAGACTGCAAAAAATTTATCACTAAATAAAGGGAGGAAAAGTGAGGATGAGAAGTGGTTAAAAGAGGATTTTTTAATCAAAGTTGTCTTGCGGAGATTCAGGACTTAATCTAGTTAAAATAAACATGTGCTATGGTACTTAAATATAATCTTTTTGGATATTTGTCCTTTCCTCTATGCCACAGTAGGGTTTTAATCTAAGATGGCTTTTTTTACTGGTTGTAGTATATTTAGTAGTTTTCCCATTGCCAAACAACTCATTTTAGTTTTTTTAGTTACAAGATGCATTTTATTAAAAGCTACTCAGTGCCCATGCCTTGGGTGGGGAAACCTGGTTTTGGGTTGTTGGTGCTGACTGTTCTTCTTTCCTGACTTTCTTGCAACTGAAACAAACAACACAGTTTTTTTTTTTTTTTTTGCTGCTACAGGAGGTACTTGCAGCTGATTTAATATGCTGAACTTAGAAACAATGTACTACTGCTGTAGGTGATATCAGAGTTTTCTACATCAAAGAGTAAAAAAAAAACAAAACAAAAAAAGCCTCTGCCAGGTTAATTCTCACTGTTATATAGAAAGGACTTGGGTGAAGTAGAACTCTGATCAATAGAAAAGAACATATTAACTAGGTGAGTGTCAAAGGAAAATACTCTTCCAAATAGAGAGTTACTACTCCAGAACAAAAAGATCTGTTGGAAAGTAAAAAGGTCTTGCTGCGAGCATGAAAACATTTACTGCTGAGTAGTTCTAATAGAATGTTGTGGTCAAAACCTGACAGTCTCTTGTTTTTTCTTCTTTAATTCTAGTTGAATGGATTGCTGCAGTCTCCTTAGCTGCTGGAGCAGCTGCTGTTGGATATCTAGCTTACAAAAAATTTCTTTCTAAAGACAAATGCTGCAAAGCAATGGTGAATCCCCATATCCAGAAGGATAACCCCAAGGTAGTCCATGCCTTTGATATGGAAGATCTGGGAGACAAGGCTGTGTACTGTCGTTGTTGGAGGTCTAAGAAGGTAAGAGAAGAATGAACGGTCCAGTGTTGTTCGTGTGTGTACATCTTTCAGCAAAACTATTTTTAAACGGCTTTATTTAAGGGAAACTAATCTCTTTTCATCTAGACTATTCTGCATTGAGATGTAGCAATATTCTAATCTCTAGAACTGTGCAGAGTTGTGCTGATGCTCTGCGTAAAGCCTGCAGGTCAGTGCTAATAGTGGACAAAATGTTTCTGTAGCTCTGAAGATCTCTTGAAAGGAGAGCAATTGTCTGGCGCAGGGTCATGAGTGACAGCATTTCGTGTGCTACCTGTGCTAGTACTGAGGCTTATCCAGAACTATTGGCCTGTTGGCTCAGGAAACAGAGTCTCTGAGGACCCTAAACACCTCTATTTGGAGAAAGTTGGAAGCTTAGTCAGAAAGTGCCTTGCTCACAGTACATGGTGTATGCCAGTGCAATCACAGTGGCATACTTTAAGTTCCTAGTTTTGAGCAATTAAAAGTCTGGCCTGAATATTGGTCCAGCTTGCTTACATTTGAAGTTGGGTTGCCTCAATTGCCTTAAATTAGTGGTAACCTAGCCTTTCAGATTTAAATCTGATTTTAGAGGTGTGTGACACCTGATGTATCTGAGATGTATATACTTTATAATGGTAGTTCTGGGATCTCTAATTAGAGAAAGCAGATTGAAACCTTCTAAAAAAGCTTTTAAATGTGCACCAGTGGTAAATGAACAGGATTAATCATGCAATGTGTGGAGACTGAAATAATGCAGACCTTCAAAGCCAGATAATTGCCTTGAAGTCTAGCTCGCCCTCCTCCAGGGAGGTGAATACTCAACTTCTCAAGTCTTAGACATTGATCGTATTAGGCCAAATTCAGCACTTTTCAGATGCTGTAACTTCGGGTTCTTGCTGTTGTCAGATCTGACTTCATTACCTTGCAGGCAACTCATGAGCTTACACATTTGTACCCGAACTTGGTTTCACGGTGTAACACTGCTAAGGATTAAACAGCATTATGATTTGATTCTGAAATAGTCTTGTGGAGGTGGCCTTGTCTTCTTTATTCTGTCTGGAGTCTGAACTGAAAAAAACCCTACTTAAACCCTGGTGTTTGTGCTTTCTGCTTTCTATTGAATCTTCTAAACAGAAATGGAAGATAGTTTCTGGTTCTGCTGGTTGCATTGCAACTCCTGCCAGTTGTTTGCTATTGCTTGATATTACTTTTGTGTGAAATAAAAACCTTAAGAAGTACCTTTTTGGCGTATATTTAAGGGGTGTTGTCCGTTTAGGAACATATTGCCCTACTGAAAGTGAGAAAGGAAGTAGATGAGGCTATAGTGAGTGCATTCTTAGAACTCTGATCTGAAAGGTCTTGTAAAGGCATTTAGGAGGTCAGTGGAAATTTTGGAAGGCATTTGTTTTCTTTCACTGCTGTTTAATCATGAGTATTTTAGTCAACATGTTTGGCTTCAAAGACTGTAGTTTCCAGTTTTGTTGCCTTCCTCTTGCCTTGATGGGCTGACCTTGCAGCTTGAGTAGCATAACCTTTACTGTGGTTTGTGCTTCTTGTATTCGTTGTTGCCAAGCAGTAATAAGATACATCATTCTCACATGCCTGTCATCTTTGGAAGTTGTCAGCTAGCATTATCTGGCTCTTACAGTTCTCGAACTGTTAAAATTTGTAATTACATGGTGTCAGAAGGTGGAATGCACCTGCTTTCAATGCAGGAAATTCCAGTTACTTCAAATGCATTAAGTACCTGCTGTGTTTTTGTTAAATAGGTGCATATAAAGCCTAGAAGAGATGTCTTTTCGTATCACTGTGTGCACTTCTCGTGAACTTCAGGCTCACCTGAAGCATGAGGCTGTTGGTTGAACCAGTACCATTAGGAACCACAGGATGTTTCTGTTGCACTGATGGTGTGCATGCACTTACAGCTGACCCCACATGGTGTTCCTCCTCTACAGGAAATAATAAAACAGTTGGACTATACCAGAGTATTTGGAGTAATGTTTGAAGAAAGAGCAGGATTATTTGCAGTTGTTTTTGTTTGGTTTTTATTTTCTGGAATAGTGTACTTAAAAGGTTTTGGTACTGGCCACAGTCTTTGTGGAATGTATGTGTTTTGAAACACCACATGTGGTATCTTGAAATAAGTTTGTCTTGGGATGTAATTATCTGTTAAAGATAAACGGGTGGTTCTTTAAATGACCCTTTTCTATTCAGTGTTGTACTCTGCAGGCACTTCATACTTGCCCAGTTTAGTGAAAAAACCCAGTGCTCAAACTTACCCAGTGTAGAGGCAAGAGTTTTGTCTTTAAACTGTGATTAAAATTAGGACACTTGTTTTCCTACTTGTCTTCATTTTTAGCTGTGAGTTGGGGGAGGGGGGAATTAATTTGCTGACTTTTTACAATGACCTGCAGCCTCTGTGTCTTCTAGAGACGTATTAGTCCCCGTGCTGTGGGTTGAGGAATACTGCTGCAGACTATCAGCAGGAATGGTGATAGAGAATCCAGACCTGTTCACTGTCAAGAGAAATCAGCTGAGCTGTCCAGATCACTCTACAATTCCCCTGGGGTTTGAGCTTTGGCTGCTATTGCTAGCCTGCTTTATTTTTAAGCAGTGATGAACACATTGTGTCAGGCCCAATATCCGTCTATGCAGTATCTGCTCTTCGAGGTGACCAAGTGTGGGTGCTCTGAAAAAGTGATGTTTGGTTTGGTGGTTTTTTCTGAGAAGCTCAAGTCTAGTGTAGCAGTCCCTGGGAGCCAGTGTTCTCAGACCAGCTGACCAGTAGGATGAATTCAGAGCAATTGCCATTGGTAGCTGTTAAAGGTGTCTGGCTGCTCTCTGAAACCTAGGAATCCCATCATTTTTGTTGCTTGAAAACTCGAAGTGATGATGTTGCTGTAGGTGGACTTTGGGTTGCCTCCTTAGGGGTTGTGAGATGTTAATGTCTGATGAAAGCTGTGTCCCTGCTTCTGTGAAGACCAGTGAACTGTGGTGTTGCATGGAAAAACAACTGGGCCAGGAACATCTGCTGTTGAAAGCTGGTCAGTGTCCCACAAACATACATTCCTGTCTGCTCAGACTTTGTCCAAGTATCTGTCACTATTTACTCATTGAGTCACAAGTGACTGATGGGATAAGGAAGTTTCTGCATGAATCAGCTTACATGAGAATTCTCTGAATTCAAGGTTTATTTATTCAGAAATACCCCCTGCCGTTTTTAGTGCAACTTTTGACGTTTCATTACTGTGAAAAGCCAGAAGAAACGCCCACACCTCACCTCTCTCCTTCCCTCCCAACGCTACCCTACTGACCAGGCGGGGTTATTTTTAAAGCTCTGTATATTGTTTCATTGTATCGGTTTTGTGCAGTACTTTGAAATCTTTTGTTCTAACTAAGCATGGGTGATAGGGTATTAATGTTTTTCAAAGACTGTGACTGAAGCAGGAACACTGAGATCAGTGAAACACTGAATACTGACTGTGACAATACTGCAAGAGAATAGTGCTGTTGCAAAAGCAAAAGCGGAGTAACAGCTTTTTTTCCAAGTCCCATTACTTCTAAGAAAACAAAATTGTAACTGAATGCAAAATACTGGTGTGTGATTTCTATGATTGTCTCCAGAGTTTCCTATGCAGAGAAAGCATAGCCTCGAAAACACATCCTTGAGAAGTGATGGGATCCAGCCTCACTCTTACTGCCTCAAAGAATGTCTTTTGGCTCTTTTATGTGAAACGAGCTGCCCAGGAGCAGTAGTTGTCACAGCTCTGGGACCTGGGCAGTTAGAGCTGGCTAAAGGAGTCCCTGTAATTCTTGCTCTGACTGGCCTGTTCTAGGGTGGGGTTTGTTTGGGGTTTTTTAATGGAAGAAACATTTCTTCAAATTACTTCCAACTGAGGTGGCTCTTAAGGGCAGCGTTGAGGAAGTGTGGGGCAAGATGGAGAGTAAGGTACTCCAGGTAGGTTACAGCTGCAGGTCTGCTCGGGTTGTAGTTTGCTCCTGCTCACGTGAGGCAGGAATACCAAATAGAGTGGAGTTTGGTGGCTGCTTTTTTAGAACAAGCCTCTTGTCTGCTCTACACTAATAAGGATAAAGCTAATGTTCAGCCAGAACTCAGGGAGACTTGAAACACTGGCATAAAAGTTGTGGTCTGTGGTTTCAGTGGATTTAATGAGAAGATGCCTAATAAACTTTCAGCCCAGATTCTTAATTCTGACTCTGGATGTACTTCAGATGTGTTTATTCTTTCTTTTTTCAGTTCCCGCTGTGTGATGGCTCTCACACAAAGCACAACGAGGAAACTGGCGACAACGTTGGGCCTCTGATCATCAAGAGGAAGGAGGCGTAGAGTGGACAGTGGAAGCTACAGAATCATTGTCTGACAAATCCTCTGCTCTCTTGTAATTGGGGGAAAAAACCACAAATTACTTGTCATACCACTGAAGACTTCCCAATGTAGTATATACACCAGGCTTCAGCATGTATGTTTTCTCTGGTGCTTGTCTTTCAATCACTACAATGCATAATTTAC
Source organism: Pomatostomus ruficeps (assembly GCA_013400735.1). Classification (NCBI taxonomy): domain Eukaryota; kingdom Metazoa; phylum Chordata; class Aves; order Passeriformes; family Timaliidae; genus Pomatostomus; species Pomatostomus ruficeps. The sequence goes on along the minus strand of VYZT01014621.1, from coordinate 95,998 downwards.
TAAGTAGTCATGGTTTAAATTTTTTGTCCTGTAAAGTGTGTGTACCCTCTCACTGAGTGTGAAACCAAAATGATGCACAGAATGTACTTCATCAGAAAATAGATATTAAATTATTTTCAAATATGTGTGTATCAAAATGTAGATACTAAAATCCTGGAGAGGTTCTGAGGTAACAGAGCTGGATAGATGTCCATGTAAAAGGCAGGGAAGAAATCACAGTGCCATCTTAATCTCTGATTATGCTGCGTTTTCTGCAGGTGTCATGTTTGGCCAGTTACACTACTGTGCTGTGTGGCTTCTGGAAAAGAACAAATTCAAAATGGCTTGCTATGAACAGACAACAGAAAAGGCTGAAAGTAAGATGGGGCTAGAGGGCAACTTTACCTTTGATTTTACAGCAGCACTGAAACTTCACCCTACTTCTGTATGGTATCAAGAAAATACTGTCCAAACTGCAGACCTGTATGTAGAGTAGGATTAGGAAAATGGTCTCAGAGAAATTTCATAATAGATGGTGGAATGACAAAAAGTGCTCCAAGAACTATGGGCAGGGGGTGGCAAGGTTGCTTTTGCTGCTGGAAAGCCTTAGTTTCTCTCGCAGTCTTGCAGTGAGTGAAGCCAGCTTCCCCAGACCACAGGATGCTTCTGTGGGGTGGCTATGCTGATTAATTCCAGAAGATGAAATAAAAACTAAAACCCCACCCATCATCACCATCTGCTTCACCATTGCACTGGCTGGTTCTGGAAAGCTGTTCCCACTGAGGAGGGAGGAGGCACACCTTTCTTACTATGTGGCCTTAGGCTCCATGTGTCTTAATTCCTGCCTCCCTGGGCTCCTAATGTGGTCCAGCTGATTTTACCAAAAAAAACTCTGGCTTGGACAAGGAAAGGCTTTGGAAACAGATAGAAACAAGGAGAGAGGGAAAGATGAGACAGAGAACTCTTACCCTTCCTACGTATGGCACTTGTCTTCTTGTGGTTGCATTAATGGCTGTCCTGTCGGTTTCCTTAAATGGCTTTGATTTATTAACATGCATGTAACTACAAAGCAAAACCCAGAGTGGGGCAGCAGGGGGCAATTCTGTGCTAAACCCAGTCCATTAGTGTAACTGCAGCCTGCACAAGATTGAGCTCTGAATGTCCTGGGACAGAAACTACCTCAGGGCAAGATGAAAGACCTTGTTAAGAAGCTGACATTTTAGCCTGGACCCTTAAGAACTCTTCAGATCATCAGAGCAGGAAAGGTTCTATTTATTTTATTTTTTTAAAGGTGGTTGGTACAACTGGTTGAAGATGTTTTGCATAGTCTCTGTGTGAGGCTTTCAGAGGCTGACATCTTGGCCGACTGGTCTGAATTTGGGCAGAAAGCACAAAAGGTAAAGAAGGAGGCACAGGTAGAGAAAGGGTTTGCAGGTGGAGTTTTGGAGTAAGGGCACTGCTGTCCAAGAGACCTCTACTTGAAAGAAGTTCAGTCGAATACGTTTGTCTTTTCTGTCCGTCTTGAGTGTAAAGACACTTGATATTTTTTACTTTGCTGAGTACTAATGCATATGGAAAGTTGTTTTAACTTTAAATTATCAAATACATTGCTTTTATCCAAAGCAAAATAACTTCTGTATTACTAGAATATGACACTGAATATTTCTGTATTTTTGTCAAATATACATTTGAGCTCATCTTAATCTCAAGGTTGTAAAGTCTGTGTTCTCATGGGTATGCTGGTTCTCTGAGTAGTGCTGTACAGCAGTGCTGTGGTAGTCATGAACCTGTGTCTGGGGGTGGATTTTCCTTCTGAGACTCCTTTTCCTGTCAACATCAACGCCTGGCTGCTCCTGAAGGAATAGAAATTCAGTGTTAATGGTCTGAGAAATGAAGTCCTGAGGTTTCAGATGAGTCTCCCAAGTCATAAAACTATTTTGTGGAGTTTGCCAGTAAAATACTTCTGGGAGTTTGGGCGTCAGGAAAGTTTCATTTCTGGGAAGCAAAGTTGCAGAAGCAGAGTTTCTGTTGATTTACATCCCGGTGACTTTTGTTTTGGAGAAGTGTCACATTTCTGAATGTTGAGTTGAGTGTTCAGATCTTAATTAGAGGCACGCATACAATTCCTGTACTGTACCTAAAAGTTCCTGTTATTTATGCAAGCTGTTTGAATGTGACAATGAGAAGAGAAACTTGGGTTTGAGGAAACAAACTTACCAAACAGTCTCAATGAGAATCACAGAGAACACTTCGTTTTCTCTCTTAGTACTGTAATAGGTCACCATATTCTAATGGGCAGAGTGCTTGACTGGTACAGTGTTTTCCTAAGTCTCTTTCTTCAGTGCTTTCCTCAAGTAATCTCTAGAGTATGAAGTGCATTGGTTACATTTCTACCAAGTTTTGACCATAAAGAAACGATGCAAATGTGCAATTTTGACCTCACATTGAAACTCCTAATAGAAATGTGCTACAAATCCTTAACATTAAAGCAGACAAGAATCCCTGCCGCAGAGTAAAACAATTCCGGCTCCTCATTGTTATTTTCAGCATGTAAGTGTTTGTTGGGAAGGTCAAGAAATTAAAGTACTGATTCTTGACTAATTGAGTGTGACTCATCGAAACAGTGTGAATGTTAGGTATTTGAGTGCTGCTACAGTCAGCATCCTTGAAAGGGAGAGGCTGTCAGGTACAGGGATTTCCTGCAGGTTTCACTGGGGCCCTGTTAGTCTGCAGGCTGAGGAGGTGGTGAGGCCAGCAGCCGGCACTGCAGCCACGCTGCTCTGCCGCATGGAAACAGGCTGTGCTCCGGGGCCTCCGTGGGGGCAGCGCTGCTCTAGGGGCTTTCTCTACAGCCATGGATTTAAGGGGTTTCAGCAGCAGTGCTGGCTGGCTGAGCCCAGGCAGCTGAAGTGCTGCATAATGTTGGGGTCTAAGCAGCTTTTGGTGCCCAGAGCCTCATGCACTTCGAGTGCAGGAGTTGTATTGCCAGGTCCCCGACAGTGAGCTGCAGACCTTACCACAGGCCCTGCTAAAATTACTGTATTGTTGCAGTTTGGGCCTTGTTTTGGTGCTTTTGGGGTCTCTAAAACTTACCTTGTGCAATTGTGCAGCAGTTAGACTGGGATTTTCCTTTCAGTGTAATGCAACTAAGGATATGGAAACATTAGTCACTGCTGTATCACAGCTGCTCGCTCCCAAGAAACGGAAGAACATTTTATAATGGCAGGAAGGATAAGAATGTAGGCATGAAACTAAACATTGGTTTTGCAAAGGAACCTTGTCAGCTGACTTCTCCTTAGCCACCCTGGACATTGATGTCTCATGCTAAATTTGGCTTTTGTTTCAACTCCTAAAGCTTCAAGGCTGACAAAACCCTTGCTGAGCCCTGACTGGATTAGGTGGACGAGCACAATCTCCCCCTTGCCTGTGGGCAAGGAGGGGATGCTGAACACCACTGCCGGGAGGTTGATTTTATTGATGCTCACATTGCTATTTCAGCCCAGGCAGAACATTTCACACAGATCTGCGCTGATACATACTCAGTCCAGCAGTGTCCTGTTCCCCCAGTTGCTCTCTGCATCCAGGCTTGTTCTGCCGTGGTTTTCCTGCAGTGGCTTCTTTGCACTGTCAGAATAATTTTCCTGGAGCCATGATTAATTTAGAATGGGTACCTGGGGCTGCTGCTTGAAACTCTCTGCTGCTTGTTTTCTTACAGCTGTGCTACTGGCATGTATAGTGCATTTTTTGACAGGATGATTTCCAAGCTGCTTAATTCTGAGGCTAATACACAGAGCAGCTGAATAAAAACTAAATAACATAAAAATAAACTAACAAATTTATGAAGAGGAAAAGAGAGAAGAAAAATGTGGCGGATGGGAGGAGAGCATAAGCTAGAGAAGATCATGTAACTGCATGGTAGCAAAAAGGAATAAATCAAATGACACAATGGTATTTTGTATTTCATTATACAACTTAATAGAGCAAAGCATGAGAAGTGAAAAGTCGTGGTTCTATTAGCCAAACCCATGCTTCTCAAAGATGAAGGGGTTATGTGCTTAAACAGACATCTGTTACTGGGGTTTTTCCTCCTCAACTCTTCCGGGAATCTCGCAGTGCTGGGCAGAAAACAATGTTACACCTGTGCGGTGGGTCCCATTAGAAGCTTCCTGTTCCTCCACACCCCTGTTTGTAAGCTGTTCAATTAGGTGTGCAATTGTAATAAACAGAAGGAGTAGTTACTGGTATGCCCCCAGAAGTCAGTAAAATCACAGCAGGTTTACAAGACTAGCAGAGCAGGATGCAGTCCACCTTTCCCACATGCAGTTTGGACCAGTAAGAAAGGATTTACCTGGCTTCTCAAGCAACTTCTGTTTCCTTCAATATATAGAAGCTGCAAAGGTCTTACATAAGCACAGGCAGATCATGTCTCTTGTTATGTTTTTCCCAGCTGAAGACTCAACCATCCCTCTTTTCCTATTTGACATTGCACTGCCTTTAATCCACTCTGCTCTGCATCCTTTTTATCATGCAGACTGCAATTTTCTTTTGCTATTTTTGTACGTGTGGCAGTCTTATCCCAAAAAAAAAAGTGCCTTCTCCAGGAGCAGCCTGTGCAAAAAGTTTCCTGAGCATCCCAGAAATTACAGCTTTAATGTGTAAAGCATTCAAAAATCAGTGTACTGCAAGGATCTCTCAGTAACTGTTCAGTTCAGTTGAGTTAGTGGGCAACAGGCAGCAAAATGAACAATAAGGTCACTGACTGCATAACTTTTCTCAAGTACTTTTCTACAGCTGGCAAATATCACCATACATGGAAAAGACATGTTCAATATGCACTGTCTGTTCACTGCCAGGGCTCTTGCTCAAGATATGGGTACCAAAACAACAGCCAGCACAGACTTCCACTGCAGTAATTATTAAATTTGTTGCTCTTTTCAAACAGCTTGATCTTGTTCTTTCGATCTCATTCTTGGCTCCAACAGCTGTGCAGGTTAAATTACTTTTTAAGGGTTGTGACTGTTGTTTTGCAAATTTTGCCAGTAAATACCATATACTAAAAGAGACTTTTTTAATGCTAGTGGGTTTAATCAATAAATAAGTGTTTAATTTTACTACAGGTGGAGGCAATCTAAGTCACCTCTAGGGAAAGATAAACAGGCATTTTAAATAAACTTCTTGGCATGTTAATCACTGTAAATCAAGTTCTGGTTTTACCATAAAGCATTAGGATGTGACTGGTAAAATCCAAATGCCATCATGCATTTGTAAACCGTGAGCAACCCCCGACAGTGATACAACATTGTACTTGAAAAAAGTCCCTGTTTAGAAGGACAAAGGGAGGATCTGTATCTCCATGTAAGCCATGAGATCAGGAGATGGTACCAAAGACTTGGATCTAAAGTTTCTGTTTCAGAAAGAAGCACAACTTTTTTCTCAAGGATGTCAAAGCACACACATCTGTCATTGCCTTTTTCTAGTACTGGAGGCAGCTAAAGCGTGCTTCAGCTATTTAGACTCTTCAGGAACCATGGTTTAATCTTTTGCACTGATAGTTAATGGTATGTTCCTATTCTCTCTGAGAGACCAGGCATGGAAGCTGCACTCAGTGCTGAGGGTGCACAGAGCAACAAAATTACACCTTTTGTCTTTCCCTCAACACTCTTCCTGCTGCTTCCCAACGTTTTGTTGGCTTATTTTGGCTGCAGATGCACACTGGGGTGATGATCTCAGGCAACTGTTAACAGCAACTTCAGGATCTCTTTCCTGGGCCATGACAGCCGGTTCCATTGTTGGCACCAAAGAGGTTTGGTTTGGATTATTTTCCTCTATGTGTGTTACCTTACATTTATCCACACTGAAACTCTTATGCCAACAGCGTGCCTTTTGTTCAATTTTGTTCAAAGTCCAGCTTCTGCAGGACTTTGTCATTGGCAATGGCATTTGACTGCCCTAAGGAGGTCAGGAGTATCCATAGACCTGGAGATTTTGTGCACTCTCCCTTCTGCAGGTTGTGAATGAAGATGTTGAATAAAACCAGTCTCACCAAATACCCACTGCTGCCTCCTCTGTACCATCAAAGCCCTTCCATTTGCTTCCCACCCCTTAACCTCCTCTCAGTTCAAAAAGGAACTTTTCCTTCAAATACTTGGCTTAGTTTCTTTATTGATCACCAAGAAGAAAATAAAATCCAAGGATTCTGAAGAACTGTTGAAATGAGCTTCTCACTTTTATAGTCCTTGTATCTTTCTAATACAGAACAGACCTCCCCAAATTTACAGCTGCAGTTCTGATTGTAGGAAAGGTGATCTAGAAGATACACAAGTGCCATGAATTAACCCTGCAGTAACTTTTTTAATGTACCACATCACACAGAGTGTAGGTTGGCTTTTGACAGCATCCCTTGATTTTCATTCTGGAAAACCCTGGATGGACCAGTTACCAGGAAGGCGAGTAGTGTCAAAGAGTTTGCATCAGTTGCCAGTTAAAATATTAATCATTGTGGGACATGATGCCTAAGTGACAAGGCCATAGCTGGGAAAGAAAGCAGGACAGCACCAAGTTTTACAGTTGCAGCAGACAAGGGTAAATTTAGATTTTCCTTCACTTAACAAGAACAAAACAGGGCAGAACTACTGTGAATTTAACAAAGGATTAAAAACCCTGAGTGATTTTAAGAGGTCACAATACAGCAACACTTCTGCTTTGAAATAGCAAGAAAAAGCTGCAATGCAGCTACAACTTCCATGCTGCTGTGATGGTGTCTGCCTTGCATTCTGTGAGTGGGACAGGCCTCCCTGCCTGCACGAGCCCCACTGCAGATGCTTTCGCCTGTGCAGCAAATGACGGGTTTGGGTGATGGACATCTGTTCTAGGGCCACATGTACAGCCCTGGCTGGCTCTGTTGCAATCTGTTGGGCTGGCAGGAACTATGCAAACGCGGCTGCCTGATGCAGGAAGTGGCTCTGTGGGCAGCAGGATCCACGTCTCTCACACCGACCTTGTGCAGAAAACACTGCTCTGACAAAAGAGCAGTATTTTTGGTGAGGTATGGAACAGGTGGCTGTGAACCAAGTGAAGGGACAGTGAAAAATCCAGCAGTGTTTGCTGTCAGCATCCCTCTAGAGCACCAATATTTTGGCGAAGACCCAGCACCACTAATCTCTTTACCTAATGTCCTCCTGCACTTCCACTTAAGTATGAGCTTATTTCCTGTACTAAGCTACCATGTGTCTTGTGGTTAGTTATTAACTAGCTGTTGTGTTTGAAAAAGGCCTTTATTTCAGTATAAAGTGATTCTTTTGTAATCCTCGCTCAGTTCGGGGCAGCTGTGCAACCTGCCCATGACACATCCTCTGGCCGTGCAAATGCAGGCCTGGTATTTTCTCGGCATTGTTAGTTTGTACATTGTCATCAGACTGAATGAGGTCAGATTGATTTTCAGCAACAGTGAGAAGGAGTAATCCAGAACTAAGTATAATTTTGCCAAATGCATTTTGTTGTGGGGGACTTGGAGGAGGTTCTCAAAGAAATGCCCCTCCTTTAGGAGCTATTCACAGCCTCTTCTGCTTTCTCTTGGAGTGCAGTCACACAGCCTAGAGATGAGAAGCTTCCTCAGGAATCTTGCTGGTTGGTTCTGCTTTCAGTGAAATCTCTTACAGTATCACACTGTGGAGAAAGGAATTATTTGCCATTTCTGCTATTCTCTCTGTTTCACGTGTTTCATTTTAGGAGGTTCCCAGACAAGATGAGTGAACTCCAGGTGCTGAAGTGTGAGGGTGGAATGAGTGAGTGGAGGATAGTCTCACGTCAGTTGATTTCTATATGCATGAATCTGACTAAAGCAAATATCAGGGAAAAGGAAAGAGTCAGTGTTTGCTTATTCTAATTACTCATGCTTTTGTATTTCTTTTAATGCCCTCCAGTCCCACTTCTGTTAGCTGCAAGAATATCTAGCAGCTATCTGTTGAGGACTAGGTGCTTGAATAGTCTTTAAATTCCAGGTTTTTTGCCTTTTAATTCCATTGTTTTTTCCATTGAGATTTTGAGTTCAGGCAGATTGCAGTGTTAGATGGGTACTTAGACAAGTTTGAAATGCCGTCTCTGTTTTTCTCTCTGTGTTTAGACCCAGATTAGCTGAAGTGTCTCACATCTCTGCAGAGGGAAGTATCTTTCTGCAAGGCTCAGGTTGGCATCCAAACCTTGCAGCAGTTGCTGCTGTCAGGACTGGGAGCCTTCTCTCTGCCAGACACATACATTTGTGCTTTTTTTTCACTGTACTCCTCACTAATTCTTGTGCAAGGGTTGGCCAATCTGTGGTATTTCTCTCCTGTGCCAGCACCTCCCTGGGAAAATTCATCATTGGGAATCTGAAGATAGGAGCTTACTTTTGCACCCACATGGCTCCTAATCTTTAGGGCTGGACAGTAATGACTGATGAGAAGGGGATAGTCAGGAGGGAGAAACGTTTTCTGCTCAGCCTTGTTACTTCAGAAAGGATCTTGCTGAGTTGTAACCCCTGTCTGCCCCACCTTACCCAATTAAGAGTGTAAACCAAACTGTTCCATGAACAATAAACTAAGAAACTCAGTTTCGATCGATTAATATGTTTTGCTCCTTTCTCTCACTCTTCAAGTCTTAATATTCCCTGTGACCTTCCTGCTCCTTTGATACGTAAATTTCCCCAGTAAATCCCTTAAATTGCCATCACTTCTCCAAACCACCTGCGCATCTCCCAACTATTGGATGGGGAAGAGGTAAATAGCCAAGCTCATCATATTGTAGTTCCTCTGATGTCCGTGCCAGTTCTTGGATATGCATCAGGCCATTTTATAAAACCTGGGAAAACAACCTATATCTGCTAAACTTAATTTTTCTGTCTCTTGCCTTTTTTCATGTTTCTGTGTGCTACTAATGCTAAACACAACTTGATACTGGCAGATATCACAGTAAGAATGTAGATCTAATACTCACAGAGAGTACTACATCTGCTCATTTTATAAAGGAAAGAAACAGCAAAAAGAAAAGGCAGTAATTACAGGCTGCTAAAGAGAGCTCATATTCGCCCTAGTGAAGAGTTAATGAAGTCTCCTAGCCAAGCTTTGGGGTCCTGAAAGTGAATACAAGGCCATGCATACCTTCCTTCATCCATGGGGAGGTAAAATTCAGTTTAGAGATTAATCCGTTATCCAGCTTTGATCTGGTATTGAGCCAGTGCACTCATCTCTAATGCAAGACCAGCACGTGCAGCCTGTGGAAAGGTTCTGGTTCAGGCTGCTTTAAGGGCTCCCTGTCAACTGTAGAAGTTTATACTGTTCACATGCTTCAGCTGGATCTCTCTTGCAGTCACTCCGATATATTGCAGAGAAATTAAACAAGCTTTGGGGTGACAGTAGATTTATTTAAAAATGAAGAGGATTTGGGGGTATTTCAGGTTACCGAGAACCAGCGGAGGGGAACGACCCCTGCCTGCCATCGCACAGCTCTGCCGGCTCCCGCAGGAGAACGAAGGCTGGCGGCACGGCCAGGGGTGCCCGGGGTTGGGGTGCCGGGGGTTGGGGTGCCCGAGGGTTGCGGTGCCCGGGGGTTGGAGTGCCGGGGTTTGGGATGCCGGGGGTTGTGGTGCCCGGGGTTGGGGTGCCGG
>VYZT01014621.1:34573-85242 GCA_013400735.1 Pomatostomus ruficeps | reverse complement strand
GGGGGCGGCCGGCGGCGGGCGCTGAACGGGTGCGTGCCGCTGTCGCACCAGGTGGCCGGGCACATGTACGGCAAGGATAAAGGCGGTGAGCGGCGACGGGGGCGGGGAGGGGGCGACGGGCCGGGCCGGGTCACCCGTGAGGGGGGTTCTCCCCACCCCACCCCCTGTTCATCTGAATTCTCTCAGACCGGCTGTGACGGGGCGGGTCTGGCTTGGATTTCCCTCTCGCACCGCCGGCGCAGGGGCAGCTCCGTGGCTGACGGTGCGAGGGTCAGTGCCGGGGGGCGAGGGCAGGACTCGCCGCCGCCGGGCTCTGCCCGCACCTGTCCGCCGGAGGTGCCCCAGGAGCACGGGAGGTCCTGGCTGGGGCCTGGGTTAGTGCCGAGGGACCGGGGCCTCCCTGGAGCGGGGGCCTGTCGAGCTCCGCCGCTGCGCACAGGCCGTGGATGGAGCGCTGTCACCGCTGCCAAATTTCATTCTTCTGCTGCTTGTCCTAAATGGCATTAGCCTGTCAGGACGCGATAGTTATCAGGCACCTTTAAATCGAAAGACTTCTGCCCTTCAGCTTCATTTTATCAGGCACCTTTTTAAAAGTGGGAATTCAGGTAACAACGTACTGGTTCTCTCAGAAGGTATGTCAAACCCATGGTTTATCCAACGGGACCACCTGAACCTGTGGCCACCAGAAACTTAGGCAAATTTTTATTAAGCTTTATTATTTGCTTGTTTATTTGATGAGAAAACTGAACCCATGGCTAGTAGGTGATCTAATAATACATGAGAATACAGTGTTTTTACTTTAAATTTCTATTTTAATTCCATGTTGAGGAGTAAGGTATTGGCCCTCCTGATGAAGGGGCCTTTTAGCATAGGGAATGGTCAGTGCCAAAGCAAGCGCCCAAGTTAATGTTGCTGAATGGCATTTCTCCCCTTTCCAGGATGTCACATTTGCGGTAACTCCTGCCTCTCAGCCAGGTGGAAGGTACGCACCCATTCAGCTTGCAGTGTGCCCTTTGAGAGTAGCTGTAATGAGTACCTGCTGGCGTATTGCCTTTGAACCCTGTCGGTAGGAACTGCCCCTGCTGAATAGGCCAAGGGCTGAGTTACAGAACCCTGTCAGCCATTAGTGAGTGAAATTACAGCACTAATGGCACTGTGAGTTTGTCTTATCTACAGCCTGCATCCATGGTGTGCCTTCCTGCAGATAATCTCGACAGAAAAGTCGTTCTTCTCTCTGCCCCTGCCAAGGGCTGAACTTCAGAACCTTTTCAATCATCAGTGAGTGGAATTACAGCACTAAGGGCGCTGTGAGTTTGTCTTATCTACAGCCTGTGTCTGTGACATGTCTTGCTGCTGATAATCTACACAGAAAAGTAATTCTTGCCCCTTGCCCTAGTTACAGATGGTGCCATAAAATGTAGATGGAGGTGCATTGGATCCTTGGAGGTGTATGTGTTCCTTGTTCATATATCATAGCATGAGGTGGGATCAGGCAAAAAAAGGCTCACCTCAGGGAGAGTTTCACTCTTGGCACGTCAGTCTTACTGCAGTTAGATCAAACAGCACAGGTGATCATCTATATTTTGGGTGCCACTCCAGTGGGTTAGGTAAAGCTAGCTCCACTACAACTCATGGACAAGACCAAGACTTTTCTGCAGAGATACCACCATGGTTGATAATCTCATCTTGGAAACTGTTTTATGTTGAAGTGAAGACCAGACCTGCTCTGGTACTGACAGCTCTCATTTTTGTAACTCGACTTTCTCTTCTGTTCCCACATACAAACAGACAGAGGACTTGAAGGTATCCAAAGTATTTTAAACTTTTTTTTTTAGTAAAAGTACACTGTAAAATTTGTTTGCCATAGGGTTCCCTCCTCCTGGATAACCTTTCTTTTTCCCTTTGCTCCCTGTGACTGTTACTGCTTTGCAGAGAAAAGCCTCTCACAGCCTCTCTGCATGCACGTGTAGACATTAGGCTTCTGTGCATTTTGTCTGCCCTTTTGTTGAATGCTGTGTGCAGTAGTGCTTCCCCCAGATAAATCATGTGTAGTGAGTAAAGTATCGACTTTGGGTTGTGACTTAATTCCATAGGCAGGCAGAGAGAGACAGAAGCTGATGGGATATGCCACCTTATAGAGGCCTCCTGCATCTTGGCCGTGGTTTGGTGCCTGTACCTGCAAAGTGCTGAGGGGTCCCCAAGCCAGTAGTGGGATTCTCTAGCTAAGGGCGCCATAGTCCTTCAGAGTGACTTGCTTGCCCATTTCAGAATGGTAGCAAGCTTTGCATCCACAGCCAGAGAGAAATCTTTGTGAGACATTTCAGGATTTTATTTTCACCTTAGTTCTACTGATTCTTCAGAAACGTGAAGTCGCTTTTTCATATATTAAAACAGAACTATTCCCTATCTGTTCTGAAGAACGCCAGGAAGCCTACAACAAACTCCTGACCAACATCCATATGTTAATGTGATTGGCATGTGATGGTATCTCCGATTCTTGCTGTAGATCAGAGGGAAGATTATCGTGTTTACATCTTTGTGGTGAATGTTGAAACATGGCTCTGGTTTTCAGGCCTGCCTCAGTCACAGTGACAGAATAGATGCTCTAGTCTGTCAAGAATGCAGAGAATGAGGGAACTTTGGATGTCACTTTATATTAAACTCTTCAAGTAATATGTATCAATTCAATAGTGTGTGGATTCTGCTTCCAGGAATCTTTGTCTGGTCTTTTTACCTTGTAGGTTGTCTACTTATCAAAGCCAAAATGCAGATTTTTGAGGAATATGCATTATAAAACCTGTTTTAATGTTGTGATTGTTAACAATTCACATATAGGACATGTGCCATTCAAGTACTTGGTGCATTTTGCAGAGTGGTTTCCAGCATATGCAAAAGGGTATAGGGAGGGGGAACACAAGCTGCCGTGTCTTGAAGATGTTGTGGTAGTCTGTACATGTTGTGTGGCAACATTTTTCTAGTTTTGGAAAGTATATAAAATCCAGCTTTAAGCAAGGAACATGACTTGAGAGCTGTTTTATGCAAATTTTAAAATCGAATCTTAGGCATAGCCAACTATTGAAACAACTATTCTAAGTCTGGTGGTTGTTTTAAAGTAAATATCTTGGTCTCTGAAGATTTTGTTTAGTTTCCAAGACTGCACAACAGAGCCTGTTCATAGATAATGGTTTTTAAGAAGTGAAAAACACAATTGCTGTTACAACTGCAAACTCTCTTTGGGATGCAAAGCTCCTGGCTCATTTTTCTGTTTTCTCACATGTTAAGTTGAAAATAAAACCTGTTTTGGATACAGCTGAAATTTTTGCTACCCTTTTAAGCAAAATAAATTACTGTCTGAAAAGGTAGAAATTAATCCTAGGAGAAGATTTCTTTTCTGGAAGTAGATTTTTGGTTTTCCCTTGCACCTGATGATGCAACTCAGTACACATTTCAGAGGGATGCAGTTACTTTTCTCTGTTCTTGCCTACATCCATCTCTTGAGTATCCTCAGGTACTCAGTTGCTTTTCTTCTGCAGGTATTCAGAAATATTGGTGACTGGACAGTCACTAAGGCTGTTTCATGAGGGTATTTTGGAGGGTTTTTTTGTGCAGGCTTGAAGATATTGCCTGGCTGAGATGAAATTCTGTACTGTAATTATGGATGATAAAAATAGTAGCATCCGATAGCTTGGAGTGCTGTAGGGGTGCTACTTCTTGTAGTAAAGATGTGCTCTTTCAGTGCCATCAGTATAGATGTACATCCACATGACATTTATTTCTGTCCTGGTAGAGAGAAATCCATTAAATGTGGTACTCCTTTAACGTCTTGGCATTATTGGAAAACAATTTATGAATTATTTAATAAGGGAGTGTCTATGTAATCTTTTTTTGTTAATGGTGGGGGTTTTGGGGGTGTCAAATCCCAGTACTGTGTTGGCCTTGGGCAGATGTACACCCAGGAAATCATTAAACGGCTAGAAATAAGAGGAATGCAAGCAAACCTCTGCTAAGGGTTATGTGTAGGAGCTGAGAATTGTGTCTCTACTATGTGTGCAGTGGAAGCAGCACAGCTTGTCAGTAGACTGTCCTTGATGGTGAAGTCACTATTTCTGGGGGAAAAAAAAAGACAAAAAAAGCACTGTACCTCTTATAACGAAGCCTTGAAGGAAATGCTTCTTTTCCAGGCATACTGCAGCATCCAGATGGGACTGTCCTGAAGCAATTGCAACCACCACCTCGTGGTCCCAGGGAGCAAGATTTCTACAACAAGGTGAGGGTCCCACAGTGTGGAGGAGGCTGGCTTGCTCCAGATGAAATGAGGGGTGTGCTTCCTGTAGAAGTACATCCTTATCACTGCAGTTGGGAAATACCCTGCCATGGTATCAATGTGCTCTCTAGAACTTTCTGCTCTTTGCATGTCAATCCCCATGCCGGACCTACTTCACTCACAGGATTTAAGCTTACTTATTTATTCATGGGCCAGCAGAATTTTCACAACATCTAAGATTTTATTGAAAAGCCTTATCTCCCATCTGTGTTTAAAGGGTTATATGCTTGATCCCAACTTTCTCACGTAGCTGAGTCTTTCTCAAAATTGCTTGCATCTACACTTCTGCCTCTTGTGGTTTAGAGCTAGAAGTATTGCTCTGTTCACCCTGTAAAACTGTTCACTGTATTTAAACTTGGCTCCTTTAAAAAGTCAATAAAAACCAGAACTCTCCAGTTGTTTTAACTTCTGTTGTATTTTTCCTATTGCTCATCTTCAGTTTGCTTTATCAGTAACTTCAGCAGCGCAGACCAGGAAAGCTGCTGCTTTCCTGTAAACAGTTTCTGGAGCCTGTACTGTCCTACCTGCCTGTGATAGTCCGTCATGTGGTTTTCTTGTATCAGACTGATACGCCATGCCTTTCCATGGCTTATTAGGTATGAAGAACTATAGGAATCTTCACTCTTGGTGTAAGAGGAGTCTTGAGACCCTCTACTTGTTGTGGTGTTTGGCTTGCGTTTTGGTTGGTTGGTTTCTTTTTCCCTAAAAGTGTATTGTTTAAGTTACCAAAAGACCTTGCAGATTTCTTGGAAATGTCTCACATAAACTAAGCAAAGTGCTTTAAGTGAGCAGTGTGTTTGCATACTAGCATTATCTGATAATTCTCATGATGGGGCTAAACAGCAGCTAGTTACTAGGAGCTAGTTAAATGTAAATATTTTTCTGAGTTTCTTTGTGACTCTCATTGAGATGAGGTTAAGAAATATGCCCTCCAGCCTGAGTGGTAACTTGAGTGGAAGGAGGAAGCTTGAACACACTCCCTTGGGCACCAGGCTACTTAGGGTGCTGTGAAATCCTGATGCAGAGACAGTAACATGCTGTCCCTGCCTAAAGCCAGCAGGTAAGAGGGGTAAGTTCAAGCATTGCTTGGACATGAACTCTTCACATCAAAGACTTTATAATTTTGCCTGTTGAAGCTTAGACTCGTGTGACAAGCCATGAACAAGACTCTGGACAAAGTCTTTGAGAAGGGGGTGTCTGTGTTAGTGCACTTGTTACTGTGCTGAGAAGAAGTCAGGTCTCGATGCTAGTAACTTGCAAAGGAAGCTTCAGTTCTGTCTAAGGTCTTGCTGGGTTGCTTCCAACACTGAATTTTTTTGGTTTTAAGCCATCTTGGAAGGGGTTGGGCAAGTCTTGAAAAATAACAGAGAAAGGGAAAGGTGTAGACATGATTAGTTGTGTGTGGACTAGCAGACCTTTTTGTGGGAGAAGGGAAGGAGAGCAAATACATGTGTAGATGAAAGTGCAGGAGAAAGGTCTTGGGGTTTCGTTGCTTTTCAATGATTAACTGCTATCATGTTTTCTCTCAGGCAAGAACTGTGTGATGTGGGCTATAGACACGTAAGCACTACATATTGTTGTTATAGGATGATGATTGCTGTGGGTTGGGAGGCTCAGGGTAAGGTACAGTTTCACCTGCAGCTTGAGCTGATCCAATAGCTCATTGCTGCCAAAAGGGAAATGCCTTTCTTCCCATTCCTACCATTTACCTTGCACCGTGATGATGCTTTTTGGACACTTATTAACTGATTTGACCTATTTAAAAGATGGCAAAACTTCCTTGTCTTGGCAGTCTTCTGGCAGTTTAGGTGACTAAGCTGACAAGCAATGGGAACAACAGCAAGGCTGCCCTACTTTGGGGACTGAGTTCAGCCCATCTTATGGGCTATAATCAAAGAAACATTATCACCTTGGAGAAGGCTGATGAGCCTCCAGAGATTGAGGGAAGGAGAATTTTACCACTCCTTGAGACAGGGCGTTGTTTGAAAGGTGGCCAGGTACAGGAGATGGTGAGAAACAGTGCAGAAATGAAACAAGTGAAATAAGACTGATAAGTTTCAAGCTCTCACTTTGTCAGGGCAAATCAGCAGATCGGTTGGTAACATCAAAGCAGAATGTTGTCTATTAGTATATGTGGATTAATTACAACTTTTTTAAAAAAAATTCTGCTCCTGTTTTTTTCATATGTGCTTAGAATTGTTTTGTCTTGTAGGTAGGTGAGTTATTGCTTCATTTGTATCCCACCTTATACTAGCATGAATGAAAATCAGTGTCCCAGCACCTGGGTCAGAGACAAGGCGGGTATCTTTCCTTCTGGAACAGCACACCTCCTCATGTGAAGTAACTGAGAAGCTCTGTAGTTTATGGCAGCAAGAAGATGAGCATGGCTCAGTTTCAGCTGCATGAGTCAGCTGGAGAGCAGCTATGGCAGATCTGAAGCAGAAGTGTCTTCCAAGAACCAGGAAGTGGTATTTCAGTGGGCAGTCCTAGTGCTTGTGAGCTGAAGGCTGCAGGGAATGTGCCATGATGGAAGATCATGAGGCATTAAAGAGAGAAGTTTGACTACAACTCTGATATATTTAATGTGGTAATCTACCAGGTAGATTACCTTCTGTTTGGACCAAGAAAGTCTGCTCTTCTGAAACTGCTGGATTTGCTTGCAGCTCAGTGTGTGAACGTAACAGAGGTAAAAGTCTGTGGCAGTGAATCAGTAGAAATGTTTTGCCTTGTTATTGATGACTTATTTTCTGTTGAGCATGAAGTTGAGTACTTACTAGTAGGGCCCCCCCCAAAAAAATGGGCTTCCATTTTGGAATGGAAACTTGAGCAAGACATGTACTGCAAAATACTCATAAGTGATCCAAAAGCTGCTCAGAAGCGGGTGGCAGCTGAAATTTGGAAGAATTTCACAGGTCTCTGTCAAATGTGGAAAACTCCTGAAGTAATTCCTGCTTGGGCTGCTGTCAGGTTACCTTTCTGTTTTCCTCATACTATGTTTTCAGTTTAGCAGTTAAAAAAAATACAGGTCTTTTTTCTTAAGAGATTATTTCACCAAGTAAAGGAAACTTTTATCTACTACAGCACTATGTCTCATTTGCTACTGCTAGGGAAGGGGCTTGCCAGGTGTTATGAGGGAGGGGAACAACAGAGCATGAGAAGTTTATCATGAATACCTATGATAAAACATAGTAGAACAATGAGCTGTTTGTACTGGTTGTTAATAGCTTACTGTGCAGTGTTTAACTTCTCACTGGAGTGTGACTTTGTAGCTGTAATGTCCACTTGCTATTGAGTTCTGTAAATCTGAGTAATTTTTATCAAATTATTAAATCAAAATAATAACATTTAAATTTTGTTCCTGCAAACTCCCTTTCTGTACCTGAGGGCATTAACTCCTTAAAAACATT
Source organism: Pomatostomus ruficeps (assembly GCA_013400735.1). NCBI lineage: Eukaryota > Metazoa > Chordata > Aves > Passeriformes > Timaliidae > Pomatostomus > Pomatostomus ruficeps. The sequence continues at coordinate 77,511 of VYZT01014621.1, read as the reverse complement.
GTTGTCATAAGCTTAGAGTGTTTTACTAGGTATTCTGATACCCTTATCTGTGTGAAAAAATACTTTTTTTAACCTTGAATAGCAGTAAAATACTTTGTTTTCAATAGGTATGTGCAGCAAGAGAAAGAAACTAATTGAAGTATAAGGGTGCTGTTTATTTTAGGGCTATCTACACTGCTGATCAGTTGTTTCTGTGTAATGGCAATGCTCTGTGAGAATGTGTAGGTGGAGGTACTCCAAGGAAGTACTTTTAAAGGGGTTTTGGGAGGGAGCAGTATACAGTGGTGTGGGAGCAGGGAAATAGTGTTGTTTGAAAATGTAATCTTTTCAATTAAAGAGACTAAATTGGTAAAAGGCAGTGGCAGCTTATGGTTGGCTGCCTACGCAAGCATTCTAAGAAATCCACAGAAGTGGCCTGCTCCTCAGTGTGTTTTGGGATTTGGCTTCAGCCTGCTTTATGCCAGGGCTCATTTATCCATGCTGAAATGGTCTGATTTAGTTGAGCAGTACTGGGAGAAGGAGGAAACCTATCAGCCCTCCTACAGTGATCCGTTGTGCCAGGTGAGTTGAAAAATGTGACAATAGTGTGCTTTGGAAAGCTTAGTGCAGGCATTGTGTGAGGTAACCCCCTGCTTAGCTGAGTGTGGAGCTCCTGTCCCAGCCATGCTGGGCTGTACCCCAGAGCACTCTGTGCTAGCAGAGCTCTGTCTTTGCATTTCAGAGCTCTCCAGCACAGGGCTCTCCTTAGTTTGTCATGTCAAGAATGTAGCATTGCAGAAACCCTAGAGAGGGAGGAAGCCTTAAATAGGGCAGCTGCTTTTGTGGACACTCAAGGAGAGAGATTCAGCTGCAAGGAGGGGATTCTGCCTGGCTCAGGTGAGACCCCATCTGCAGAGCTACCTCCAGCTCTGGGGTCCACATCACAGGAAGGACATCGACCCCTTCGAGTGAGTCCAGAGAAGGCCTCCAACGTGATGAGAGGGCTGGAGCACCTCTGCTATGAGGAAAGGCTGGGAGAACTGGGGTTGTTCAGCCTGGAGAAGAGAAGGCCCTGGGGAGAGCTTGGAGCCCCTTCCAGTCCCTTAAAGGGGCTCCAAGAGAGCCTGAAGAGGGGCATTGGACAAGGGCCTCGAGGGACAGGACAAGGTGGAATGGCTTCCCACTGCCAGAGGGCAGGGATGGATGGGATATTGGGAAGGAATTGTTCCTGGAGGGTGGGGAGGCCCTGGCACAGGGTGCCCAGAGAAGCTGTGGCTGTCCCATCCCTGGAAGTGTCCAAGGCCGGGTTGGACAGGGCTTGGAGCAACCTGGGATGGTGGAAGGTGTCCCTACCCATAGCAGGGGGATGGAACAAGATAGTCTTTAAGGTCTCTTCCAACCCAAACCATTCTGTGATTCTGTGAAAAGTGAGGGAGAGAGAATTTACAGTAGTTGTTATCTTTGTGATTGTGGTTTCCCACAAGCTGTGTGTTAAGCATGTAGAACAAGAGAAGGTTGCTGAACCATTCTGAAATGGTGACACTCTCACTTTTGATCCTGGCATTCACTCAGTGTGGTTGTAAACGTGTTACTGTGTGTAACTGTTCTGAGCATGGCCTGCTGAAGTTTAAAGTTTAAATGGAGCAGCTAATAAACTGTGATTTTATGCTTAACAGATCAAGAAATGTTCCTGTAAACTTTTATTTGAATTGCCCTTCAGTTTTCCTGTGGTGACTGTGTGACACTTGGGGGATGTGTAGTACACCTTCCCTCCTCCTGCTGCCTACCAAAAATTGTCCTGAGAAAGCTCCTGCGGCACGAACAGCTTCCAGTGGATACCTTTTTCTTTTTTTTTTGTAATTTTTTCCCTGTTTGCTGTACATCAGAACTGGCATAGCTAGTTCTAGTGGTGTTGCTATGTCATGGCTCCAAATAACATAGCTGCAATGGTATAAGGTTTCCAAGGCTATTGTAATGCACGTCTTACCCAGATTCTTGGATAGTCCTGTCGCAGGTGCAGGGGTGATTTCGGGGAGTTGGAGTGAAAAGGTGGACAGGGTTCTCCCAGCCCCAGCTCAGATATGGTAACCTCCTACCTCTGGGCAATGCTTGTGAACCAGAGGAGCTGATTGACCGAACAAAGCATTGTGAGAAGATAATTCAGCTGATCACCTGGCTCTTCTGGTTAACAAATCTTCCACCCGTGGTCAGCTAGGCTCTGTTAACTGCTGTGGCAGTAGTCCAAGTTCAGGGTTTGAGTCCTGCGGACATTGGATCTGAATGCAAGGAAGCTGTTACTACTGGAGATAGCAGAAAATGTTTTTCGCTCTTGTTATGCATTCTAAAAACAAAGCCAGGATATAAGAGAGCAAATAGCTCTGGCACGTAAAAGAGATTTGCAAAGGTTAGGTGAGAGTTAGGCACTTGAAAGCTAGGAAGGAATGGTCTTGTGCTTGCATATGCAATTGTTCTGAAGTTTCCTTGGATGCATTGAAATGCAGCTTTCCGTAGGGCAATGACCTGTCTTTGTTTTGCTTTCCCTAAAGAACTCACTAACTAATTTTACAGCCTGATACAAGGCAGAATGAACATTGTTTGTGCAACATTTGCTGTCTCTTCTTTATCAGTCAGTCTTCGAGTTTGTAACCAGAGGAAAATGTGTGAGCAAAACCCAGTTATGTTACTATTTCTGAAGCCACAGTGCTTCTGTGGTTACAGAGAAGAAATGTTCAGGAATTGTGCCCATTTGGGTCATTAACAGTAATCTTCTCTTTGCTGTTGTATTTATTTTGTTCTCAATATTCTGCTGCAGCTCCTGGCCTGTGTCTTTTCATTCCTACTTGATGCTTGCTTCTTTTCTGCAGTGTCTAATTTTAATTAGTATTCCAGCAGCTTCAAGCAGTGCAGAAGACTTGCAGTGACTTGCCCCCCTCTCTATGGCATAAGATCAAGCCAACAGTCTGAAAGATGGGTTTTGGCCTGGAAGCTTTTGCACGGAATTGCAAGAACTGACTCATAAGGCTCAGCCCCCTTTCAGCCTATCTAGCACAAATCATGATAAGGCAGCCTGTGTTCCATAAACTGTTCTTCCCTACTGACAGGAAAGGAAAGGGATTAGGGAGGCAAAGTATGTCTTGTTTCAGGAGGAGTTATCCTATTTTGTAAGCTCAGTTAAATGCTTTTATACTGTTGATTTAGATGATTATCCTTGGCTGAAAAAGGAGTGGATGATGGCTATCGTACTGCTGTTGTGTACTAAAATATCCTTATCTTGTGGTCACGTCCTCTAGCTAAGGTTTTGATTTTCAGTCTTGTATGGACAAAAATATAGGATGCATGGTTTTCTTAACATCTTATTTTGGAGATGCAATACCTTGCCCATGTCTTTGATTACTACTGCATTTAGAGCTGTAGCTTGAAAGGATCTTTGGCTGTGCCTCACTTCGGGACATCTGGATCAGCCACTTTGACAGCAGTGATACTGGTACTGAAGTGTTCAAATTACCTGACGGCAAACATAGTGAGCATGTTCTGATGCAGTTCATTCCTGCCCTCGGCATCATTCCTCCGGCTGAGGAACTGTCTAGAAGGGATCCTGTTTTGCTGGGGAAATGAGCAAACCAGCTCTAATTGTGTCTAAACCATGAGCCTGGGCAGATGTAAAAGGATGGACACACAGTAATTCTTAACTAATGAGAAGAAAATGGCTTTTTGACAAAGTTGTGAAATACTGGCAGCTGGTATTCAGATCTTTTTTCACATGAGGAGTTGTCTAAGAGAGATGAAGGATGAGGTATAGCTGTAAGAATCGGCTGAGTTCCTACTACTGTTCTATAAATATGGTTTTTTGTACTTCACTATTAAGTGACTGGACAGTAAGACTTAGAAAATATGGCAGATTTTTGTGGTTTTGTGGTTCATGCACTCTGCAGCAAAAACAAGTTTGGAAGAAACACACCACACAGTAGAAAGTTAATCTGGAAGTGTCTGGTGAGCATCTGTTTCCCATGCTCTTTGAGGATCACGAATAATCTACAACCTGCTTTAATAAATCTAAGAAACCGTTTAAAAAAGGAGGCAGTTATTACAATTTGATGCTACTGTGGAACTACTGGGTGGACTTGATAACAGACTGAGTAGTCTACAGTCTATGACATTCAGATAAGCAGGAAAAAAACAACCAGTTCTCTTAATAATCTGATTTTGAAGAAGATTCCGTGCCAAGAGTAGATCTGGTTGAAAATAAAGTGAAAATGCATAGTTGTAAAGTGCACAGTATGTTAAATTGAATTAGACACAGCACAGTGCTCCTGCTGTGCTGGAGGGTCATGCAAGTAGTTTTCCAGACTGGATCAAATACTGTTTAGACTTCAGTTATTAATGTTTCAGAATATGGATCAACTTATTAATACATGTTGGTGTTGTAGAGAAAATACTTTGTTTATTGTAAATTCATTCATTGTAAGATCTAGTTGGTGAGCTGCCAGAATGAGATTGAGGAAAGTATAGGTTGCCTACTTGAAAGAAAAACCAAATAAATTCAGTCTCTAAAAAGAATTCTAGTTTCCAGATTTAAAAAAAACCAAACAGGCTTGTAATATGAGAATATCGTCACTGATGATGCAGTGGAGGGAAAAGTTGCCATCCTGGGGAACCTTGACAGGCTTGAGAAGTGCACCAATGGAAACCTCATGGAGCTCAACAAAGAGAAGTGCAGGGTCCTGCACCTGGGTCAGGGCAATCCCAGACACAGTGAAGGCTTGGACAAAGAAGGGATTGAGAGCAGCCCTGGGAGAAGGACTTGGGGGTGATGGTTGTTGAAAAACTCACCATGAGCTGGCAATGAGTGCTGCCAGCCCAGAAAGCCTGTGGAATCCTGGTCTGCATCCAAAGGAGCGTGGCCAGCAGGTTCAGGGAGGTGATTCTCCCACTCTGCTCTGCGCTCCTGAGACCCCGCCTGGAGCACTGCACACAGTTCTGGTGTTCCCAACATAAGAAGGACATGGAACTGTTGGACAAGGTCCTGAGAAGGCCATGAAGTTACTGAGGGGACTGGAGCCCCTCTGCTGTGAAGACAGGGTGAAGGAGTTGGGGCAGTTCAGCCTGGAGAAGACAAGGTGGTGTGGAGACCTCACAGCAGCTTCCAGTATCTCAAGGGGCCTCCAGGTAACTGGAGAGGGACTCTGCAGCAGGACTGGAGTGACAGGACAAGGAGTAATGGCTACAAATGGAAAGAGGGGAAATTTAGTCTGGATATTAGAAAGAAATTCTTCACTGTCAGGGTGGTGAGATACTGGAATAGGTTGTCCAGGGAGGTTGTGGGTTTCCCAAACCTGGCAGGTTGGACAAGGCCTTGAGCAACCTGATCTAGTGGAAGGTGTCCCTGCCTATGGCCAGGGCTTTGGGACTAGATCTTTAAGGTTCCTTCCAACCTTTAACATCCTGTGATTCTGCGATTCTATAAATGGCAGTTGAAATGGACTGCCTTGTCCTGGCACATGGGCCGTGAGCTAGCTTAAGGTGCTCAGGAGGCTGTGGGAGCAGCTGTACGCTGTCACTGCTGCAAGGGAGGGCATGGATATGTGTGTGGGACTTTGGTAGTGCTGTTTCTGACTGACATCAGTCTGCACCAGCGTGATAGTTGCTACAGTACATTCCTTCTGTGGGCTGCCTCTTGCAGTCCTAGGAAAAACAAGCCAACATATGTCTGTCAGGACTTGGTTCCCATTTCTGGCTCTTTGAAATGTAAAATTAAATTTTTCTTATTTAAGTGTAACTGCTTCAGGATTCCTCCCAATGCTTGTTCTCTCCCACTCTTCTCTGTAAATATCCACCTGGGATCAGATTCCTTTCTGGGGGAAAAAAAAAGAGTAAGGCAGAATGTTCTCAGAAAGTGGGACAGCCTTACTAGCCTCTTTTCCCTTTTGTTGTATTGTTTTACAATTCCACTTTCAGTAATTTCAATGATAATTTAAGCTTGAATAGTTGGAGCTGCTTAAAGAATCATTCTTGGGGCAGAGAGTTTGTATTAAAACACTCTGGCTGCTGGCTTTGCCCAGCTTTCTTTCGGGTCTGTGAGCTTGGATGTGGTGGTGGTTTCTGACCAGGTCTGTGTCTTCCCTCAAAATCTCAAGCAGTATTCCTGTTACACTACATAGTGCATTGCAATAACAGAGCTGCCTTTTGGCACAGTAGTTGTGAAGATAGATGAGGAAACTGGTTGTACTGTACTTCTGCAAGGGAGTAGTACTTGACATTCTGCCTTGAAATTCACTGGATCTCCATGCATGCTGGTAGCTTGAGTTTTGCAGTGGGTAACTTCAGGTCGGCATCTCTCCAGATCTGTTGGGTAAGTGTTGTCAAAGAAGGAAGAAATAATAAGAATGGGAGAAATATTGAGTGTGTTAAAATTGAAGGTTCCTTATCAAATGACCAATGGTAATAGGTCTTAACCATTTTTTTAGCCTGCGTTCTCTTTGTTTTGGCCTCTAGTGGAGAGTACCTGATGTGAATTCTTCTCCAGTTTGTTGTACATGCACATTGACATAACTGAACTGAATTCTGGTTAGATTATGGAGTAGAGGCCTTGATCTGCAATTTGCCATGTATTTTTTGACTATTGACCTAACAGTCTCGTAACCTATTTAAGAGGCTGCTTAATCGGTGTTTGTGATGGTAACATCCCCTACATTTTCCGTTCTTTAAGAATCGTCTTTGACTTGAGAGTGCTTTTGAGTTCATTGAAGACTCCAGCTCCTATGCAGTTGTAGCTGAACGTAATACCTGACTGTGCTAGTGAGTTGTGAACACAGGAGAGGCTGAAGGGGAAGAGAAGGCTCAGTTCTACAGAAAGAGATTGGTGATGAAACATGATCTCTAATTTTGCAATTTTGACAAAGAAGGCTCTTATGCCCACTACCCTACTCCATGCTCAGCAGGGTGACTTGCAGAAATTGTAGGGAAGTGTGGGTAAAGTAAGCAACTTAAACTTGGTTTGTTGTTATTAGTTGCCCAGGTATCTTGTGAGATGAAAGATTAGATGGAAGTTTGTGGTCTTGTGAACCCTTTTTTACTAATGATGGGGTATGGCCAAATGCCTGCTTATGTCTTTCAAAAATCCTTTACTGCCTTGCCTCTGTATTAAGTGGTTATTGGAAAGCAAGAGAGACTGGACAATCTGTCTCTGCCCAACTTACCTCTGACCATTTTGGAGCAACTTGCTGCGGGCTGGTGCCTGTGGCTCTTACTTGCAGCTACTCTGGTATTTGTTGAGTGTTTCTGCTGGTGGCTGTGCCTGACCGCAGTCTTTTGGGTGGTTCTCTTGGCTGCTGAAGTTCTGAAGCTCTGCCACACCCTCAAAATGGGTTAGGGTTTGCTTTGTCTCTTTTAAAAATGTTTTCATGCCTGGGGCTTCAAATCTTCCTAGGGTCAAGCCTAAATTGGACTATGTAATATGTGAAACTGGATGAAATGAGACCTGCTGGGTTTTTGGCATTGTTAGAGAATGACTTGTTGATAAACAGGACTAAATAAGTGTCTGGGAGATTTTTGAGTCTTATTTTCATAGCCTTCGTTTTTTGGAAGGTAAGATGGCCAAGCCCTTACTATAATGTGGGGTTTTTTTCCTGACTTCTGAAAGACTTTTGACTTTGTCAGAAGTGTGTGCCATCTTTACTTGAAAATCCGTTTATGTGATCAGATTGTGGGAATAGATCCTCATTTGTTTCAAACATCCTTTCTTTCTGTAGGTATTTTCAGTGAAAAAATGTCTCATTAATATGGCTGCATGTTAGTAAATCCAGCAATTTGGTATAATAGCATTTAGTGTAACAACATTCACAAATATTTAAATTCTGAAGTTATTCTGGAATGAGATTTTGAATATAAGCAGAGCTGGTTCAATGCCAGTCATGTTTGTGGAAACAAAGTTCTGTGGACACACAAGTCAAACCACTTTGAAAAAAAAGCCAGAGCTGTCTTGAGTTCTAGGGCCAAGCAAATGTGAATTGCGAAAATCACAGCTGCTGTTTCAACCTCAGTTTTTTGGCTCTTGTACTTTTCTGGTGTAAGTGGCTGATGTAAGAATCTGGAGGGAAATTCAGTGTGTGCTCAGGTGATTAAAGTCTATGATATAATACATACCCAATGGAAGAGGGAATTAAGGTTGCGCTATCATCTGTAAAACTTGCACTTGCTAGTTTAAATGCATGACTTAGCTGCATTAACTGCTTAAAAAAAGTCTCAAGTCCTACACTGGAAACTGAATTCTCTGCCTGATGCTGACAGCTGGCTGTGTTATCCTGGGACTTTGCAGGCTGTAGTGCTGCTGCCTTTTAGGGACAGCTTATGATAGCTGGCAACAAAGAAGTGTGATGCTTCAGACTGATATGCCTACTCTGACATTTAAGGTTTCCTACTCAAATAGCTTCAAAAGATATGTTCTTTTAAACTAACTCTTGAATGTACTTTAGAAGATTCTCTATGGATTACTTTCCTGTTAAAGTGGTATTTTTTCATCAGGACATTTGAAGACAGGTCTGTCCTGCCAGAACTAGTTTCCTGTTGAAATTTAAACACTTGTTTTACCCTCCCTCTGTCATTTATGTCATTAGCTAGTCTTCAGAAAAAAACATTAAAATGGTGTGTTTTAAATATGGAAAAGAATATTCTCATTGTCCCAAGCAGCCCATTTGCATTAAAAACAGATGAATCTGTTACAAAAAACCCCAGAGCGAACTTTGGATTAAAAACTTAGGGATCGTAGATTTGCCTTGGAATTAAAAAGTCCGGCATAACTGGAAATTATGACTTCATGGTATCTATTAGACTCTCTGAGCTGCCACAGAACATACCTGAAGCACATTCCTCTTATGGGTTAGTGGCTGTAATTTGTAATGGTCATGGTCATGAACACGCCACATGTCAGCATCCTGTTTACTTGCTTTTCTGGAGACATTTTATGTCTCCAATCAGTGCTATTGGATGATTGTAACCTGTGATATGTAGAAGGGATAACTCCCCAGGCTGAGCTGACATAGAAAGAATTGTTTTGCATTTCTTGATGTATTGGATAAAGATGTTATATTTACACTAATGCAGAAAGTGCTTGTATTTGTCAGTGTTTGCTGGAGAAGTGGACCTCCATTGTTACAGTAAAAAAAACGCCAACACTGTTTCTTGAAATAAATTTGGAATATTGCTGATATACGTAAAAATCTAGTGGTTTATTTATTAAGGTTTTTCTGAGGTGAGAACCTGCATTTTTCATGAATCTTCCAGCAGTATTGGTAGCAATACCTTTTGGGGCATGAGGTGCATGGTATATTCCCTGTGTAGTTTTAGGGATGGTATTGTCATGTTTCCATTTATATTTGCTATTCTGTGGCTTGCTACCAGCTTGCATGAAATAAGAAGAAATGTCCTTGACATCTGTACTGCTTATGAGGCCTTGATCTAATAACCAGCAGTGGTTGTGTCCTGCACAGGAATGAGCATAATTCCTGAAATGTCTGATTTTGTTGCCTTGCCCACACCAAGTGACTTCCTCTGATCTTTATTAATTGAGTGTTTGTTCTTGTTTGACATGCAAATACTTTACAGGCTAAGATTGAGGTCTGTATTAAGGTCAAATAAGTGCTTTGTATATGTTATGTCAGACTTATGAGGGGAGTTTCTTACTGGTTCTGGGAGCAAGATAACTTCTTGAGAGACAGAACTAACTAATGCAGTTAGTTCTGCTATGTCAAAGTAATGATACTGAAAAATGCATTACTGGGAGTTCTGTCTCCATTTAAAATGTCTTATATGAGGGTATTGAGGAATAGACTACTTGGAAGATACTACTTCTGGAGCTCTTTTCCCCATTTGGTCTTGACTTTGGGCTGTTACACCCCATTATAAATTATCTGAGTATCTTTGTTGTATCCTGCTATTTGAAATACACAGGAGCATACTCATAATTGCTAAGTTGCAAAGTTTAATTGCCTAATGTTTGTGATAAAAAGTAAGTCAAGGGCCCTGTCTCTCTTAAAAATCAGAACTGGTCTCCTGACATTTCACTTTCTCAGAACCTTTTGCAAATAAATTAAGTAAATGAGTTATTATATTTGCCTATTTTTTCAGTTGCATTCAGAGTTTCTCCTCCTTGTCTGCTGCACTTTTGGTTTCCATCGCTCTCCTCTTGGTCCTGACATAAATATCTGCGCTTGCTCCCATGTAAAGGCATGATGATTTCTGCCTCTCAGATCTGCTCAAACTCATCTGGGGAAAGAGCATTTGTGCTGGAGGCAGTGCAGTGCCCTGCCTTGGATGTAAGGTGCTATGATCATAAACTACTACAGTAAACAAAAATTGGGTTTGTACTACTTGTACACAGCATGAAGTAATGGCAGCAGTCAGTGTTTGGAATGCTGGCCCAGAAACTGCTGTCTGTACAGTGGGGAACACGGAACGTTATCAGAGTGAACAGTGATCAAGTCTGTGCCTCAGCATCTGCCTGCTGCTAATCTTTCCCTCTCTTCTCTCCCACCATCAGCTTCTTTTCTTCCTTAAAGGAGTAAAATCAAGCTACTTTGCAGTCTTCTGGAGAAAGCACTGTCTTTTGCTGGCAACCTCTGAGGCTCCGTGAAGAAATGTTGCATGAATACTCTGATCCCTGGGGCAAGCAAGGCTTTTTGTCTTAGATCACAATGTATCAGCATACCAGCTTGTGCTAACATGGAGGGAAACTGGACTTAGATAGACAATTACGTGTCATCCTCAGCAGTCATGCCAGCTCGTCAAACTATGACATGTGAAGAGAGATCAGTGCCCTGTGATGTGACACTGTGACTTGTAAGATACACACCCAGCAATTTCTCTGTGCTTAAGATAGCAACAGTAACGGCAGAGGGTGTGGTGTTGGGTGTACACCAGTATTTTGCAATACACTATGTACAGATTGGTGTGGTTTGAGCTTTGAGGATTCAATCCCTTCCCTTAGGATCTTTAAAATGGGCCCTATACCATGAGCTGGTTAAAGGAATGAGTCAAATTCAATACCTTAGCATACAGTCAGCATGGGTGTATCATGCTCTGATCACTGCCCACTAAGAGTGAGGGTGTCAGAACCGTGGCTGGTGTAAGCCCAGGAGAGCCCTCCATTAGCTATGGAGCAGTCCCTGTGTTAAAAGCACACAGGTGATTTGAGTTTACCTGGTTTGTGGTTTCTGCAGTAAAACCTGAGTTTAGCACAAACTCACATTAATTAATTTTAATACTGCTGTTGCATGAGGTGCTGTCTTGAGTTACTGGCACTGGCAGGCATATCCAAGGCTTGCCTCGATGCTCTAAAATACCATCTGGACTTCAGGTCAGTTTTCTTTCTTCCTAATTGTATTAACATTACAACACTACAGGCATGTATTTTGTGATACCTCCCCTTTGTAGGTGCTATTGCCATGTATCCCCCACTGCGGTTAAATGTGGCCTGACACAATGAGCTGAGCCAAGTCTGCAGAGCTGTTAACACCTGACATTTTTTTGCCTTGCTGCCAGCTTTGCAGTGGGCTCTGGCTGCACTGCAGTGACAGCAGAACCCTGAGATTGCCCTGGTCACTGTGCAGCATCCATGGGTATTGCTGCGTGGCCACGGTAGGGCTGAGGGCAGACCACTCTGATGGCAGCACAACTGAGAGATCTGTATGGGGAGTGGGATGAGATGGCTCCTAAATGCAATAACAATCATTGTAACCTGTAGTGGTGTGGATATAGATCTTTCAGTCCACAGAGCACATGGAAGCGTGCTCTGTGGACTGTTCCAGACAGTGATCCCCTATGTGATTCCCTAAGTGATTCCAGGCAATCCCCTATGTCTGGAACTAGATCACTGGGTGAGATGGGGGGAATCTGGGCAAGGGAATGGTTTTGAAACCCTCTTAGCAATGCTGCAAACTGGTAATAGTAATGTAATTCCATAACAGATAGTACCCAGGGCTTCATTTTAACTGCAAAGAATTGTTCCTTCAGGAATATAAGCCAACTGCTGTTTCCAAAAGTTGTTTTTCCTACAGAAGTTGAAAAAAATGTTGAAAGTGTTAAAGCAAATGAAAAGAAATATATTTGAATTCTGCATAGTCTGTGTGATGTAGCTACAACATGAGTTGTCTTGGAGAAGATGAGAAAATGATATCCAGTTTGAGCTTCTGTACTTTACCTTATATAAATTAAGAAGATTTAGATGTACAATATGATGCAGTAATCCTATACAGTCTTGAATGCAAATGTGAGAACAGCTTTTTCAATAAATGGGCTTTGAAGTTAACAATTACAGTTTAAATTCTTTATCAGGTTAAGCCATAACTTATGCTTAGGGTTGATGCATCTTTGCCAATTTAAAATTTGAAAGAAAAGATGCCTCTCATATATGTTGGACTGTGATAATTATCATCTTCATCTTGTATGTTTTTAATATGTAAAGTAAATATCTTACTTATAATTATATGTAAAGTTATAATTATATGTAAAGTAAATACAGTAAAAGACTGTAAGAAAGTGTAATTACAGGACAATTGGAAGTTGTCATGGTTTAGCCCCAACTAGCTACCAAGTACCATGCAGCTACCTCGTCACTCCCCCACCAGCAAAAAGAATGTTTTTAAATGATGATCTCTCCAACCTTCCCTAATTTATTTCAGGTTTATGACTCCGACTGTTGCGACAGCATTCTTCTAGAGCTGCGGGAACATCTGCCAAAATACTTCGGTGTCTGGTCACCACCTACTGCACCAAATGGTACTGTTCTAATTTTATCTCTTAATCCAGTCCTCCTGGAAAAATTTTCTGGAGACTGATTTTTGGCAGTTGTGAGTTCCGTAGGGTTTTTTTGGACTCGTTTTGGAACCCACTGATGTTCCCTCTAACAACTGGTTCCACTTTGCAGTCCTGTGGCTGGATTAGGCCTTTGGAGTCTTCCTCCTAGGGAAGATGGGGTGTGGCTGTACAGCAAAGGTTTCCTGAGCAGCTGGGCCTGATGCACATTGCCCCAGAGCTGCTGCTCTGAGTGGGGTCGTGGTGGAGGAGTGGGCTGCTTGCATGGTTATGTCCAGTCAGGCCATCAAAGCAAGAAGCACCTTGTGGGTGTGGAAGAAAGGAAAAATGGGTTGTCTGGGGCTAAGGGGAAGCATTCAAACTAGAATCTGCTGCTGGATCTCCAGAGGTTGCATCCCATCACTGTGCCTTACCACACAAAGCACTTATTTCAGCAGGTACCATGGTGGGGAGCTCCACTTGTCGTCCTCTGTTGCTGGTTTGAATGAAACAAAGATCTAGTGCCTTAAAATTTGTGTTTGCGTAACATTGGGAGTCAGGAAGAAAATGGTGTTTTGGTAGAACAATTGGGAGATTGTCTTTTCAAAAGAAAATAGATATTGTTGTATTTAAAACAGAAACTAGATTTTGTTCTGGGGACTTTACTAATTCACGCTGGGGAAATGGAGCTTCTGGAATACACAGAAGCAAAGGGATGGCATGGAGTCTATTTAAATACATGGGCACCAAAACTAGATGCCGTGCTCCTTTAAAATAACTCTGACTTCTTTTGCTTATACTGTCACTTGATAGACTTGTTTTCCAAAGAAGTAGTAAGACAGTATCCAAAGACATGGTGTAATATCTACAGGAAAAAATGAAAGGAAGATTGTGGTAATACTGGCAGTTTCTTGGCTCAGATTTACCTTCATGCTTTCCTATTTGGCACTAACTCAAATAGCTTTATAAGAGCTATCTTTTTCCTTACCTCACTATTTAATATGTCATGGAGTTCACTTAATATTCCCTCTCAATTGCAAATAATTTTTTTCTATTTGCAGTATGATCTTAAGATGGGAAAATATGTGGTCTGACCAAGAGACAGTAATTTAACACATTAGTCATTTGCTTTGGGAATTCAGAAGCACTGTGCACCATGGGGCTGGATTTTGGAACGTCTCCACCAGTCACTCAGATATAGGAATAACTATTTAAAGGAAGAGAAACTTCTGATTTTGTTTGTTTTGCTTCTTGAAAAGGCTGTGCACTATCATGAGTCCTCTTCATAGAAAGCTGTGGCGACAGTTCAACCAAAACACTGCACTGCCAACTCTGTTATCTGTAGCATTAATTAGCTTCGTGTATTCTTGATAGAAATCAAAGTTGCTGGAGATGATGGAGCTTAGCAGGATGTATGTGTGTATTGTTCTAAAATGTAGATTGAAGATACATTTTTAGGTTTGTTGCAGTCTTGACATTGGAAGCCTGACATTTCCCTTGGCAATCGCTGCTCTGCAGGCTCTGGGATTACAGCTCCATATAAACTCTGAGCAGTGAACTCAGTAATTTCCTATTGTTACTAAATTGGTCATACATGAGTTCTAAAAAACCAAAACTTAGTTTAGACTACTCTCATTTTTCTCTGATTTGTGACCGTCTCTGAGTTTCCATGTGACAGGTAAGCAGGAACTGGAGTTGGTAAAGTGAAGAAAGTAATTTATTTCCTTAGAGGAATATTTAGGGAGAAGCATCAGTCTTCTGTACTGAAAAAGTAGGTAAGTGGATCAAATTGCTAGCTAAAAGGGGTGAAATGTATGAATTGTAAATGAGAATGTAGGAAGTGTGACAGAAAAGATGGACTCCCAGTATCAATAGAATTTGTAAAATAACTCCCGTTCTGCTGAAATCATTGCAGGGCTACTGCAAAGGAAATGGAGGTAGAGGTGGGTGAGATGCTGTCTCCCTAAGCTGATCTAAAATGGGTTGAATTTGCACTTTAGCTTCACTGGCATTGTGGGCATTTGGAGTTCATTCACAAAGAAGTGTAAAAGTTGTTATAAAGATGTAGGAGCCATCTGCTGCTGAGTTTTCAGAGTTTGGCTGCCTATTGTTGCCCGTGCTTTTTTTTTTTTTTTAACTTCATTACTGCTCATTTTATACTGGTACCTAATTTTGTTGCCTAGCCTGAGAACAGGATAGATATATATAACCTGTCTTGGTTTAGGGACAAATTTAGGAGAAAACACTCTGGAATGAGTGTTCCCTCTAAAGAGAAGGGCTTCAGTAATCCCTTTTTGCCAGTAAGGAAAATGAATACCAGCAGGTAAAAGTGAAAAAAAACCCCAAACCAAACTGTTTATTGACAAACAGAGTGCCTGCACAGCACGGGGAAAAAACCGAATAAATGCTGGATATTGAACTTCCAGAACCTCATCCCCCTCCCACCCCCATAGCAGAACAAAATACCAGGGGAAGAACCAAACCCGCTGGCTGCGTGGCAGGGGGCACAAAATGGCAGCTGGCTTTTGTCTCAAGGAAGGAAAAAAAAAGGTTCACGTAGCAGCTTGGACAAAACAAATGGGAACCTGTTGAACCTCTGGCGTTGGTCTCCTCCTCGCAGCAGATGAAGCTGGTGGATTTTGGTGTCCTTTCCCTTGTTGGTTCAGCTTTTCCTCATGTCTTGGGCTGGCAGACTGACTCCCGCAGGTCCCGGCCGACAGTCTCGGCGCTTGTCTGATATCAGACCAAAACCAAGCCGAACAGTTCCAGGAAAAAAAACAAAAGCCACCAAAGGATTGCTGCTGCAGCCTCTCCAGGCCCGGGAAAGGGGAAAAAAAAGAAACTTCTTGCTTCAGCTAACCAAAACCCAAGCTAGCTAAGCAACAAAGTAACATCCGGACCATGCGGCACCCTGCACGCTTGGAGTCTTCCAACAAAGCCTGTGCAGGAACCCCCAAGGCTCCTACCCCTCTCCCGGACCCACTGTAAAGTTAAAGCAACCATTTCTAGGCATAAAACAGACAATTAGGGAATAGAGTATCATCCTAAAATCACCCCAAGACAAACACAGCTTCAAACCTTTCTTTTCTTCCTTTGTTGCTGCCGGCAATTGAGGCTTTTCACTGCTTATTTCCTATATTTTGAGAGATGTCTCCTAAGTTATGAAAAGGAATCAGATGCCTCGAGTGATTTTGTCACTTCTGTCTCTGGAGAGGACTGAATGCACTGGCATGTCTGTGCTGAAGTCTGCAGTGGTTCATGCCATGGATACTTGACAAATTTTGGTGGTCTTTTGGTTTATCTCCTTTGAGACTGTAAAATATACAGAAATAATATGTCAAGCCACACCTTCCTGCCCCTGGTAAATAGAAAAGGGCAGGGCAAGTCTCTGAATGATTTATTTAAATCCTTGAAATACATAGTCAAGACTATCTAGCAAAGCAAGTTATAATACAGAAATCATTATGAATTCCTCTCTCTGTGAGGGTTTTCGATTTAATTTAGTTTTAGATGGCGAATGCATCATTTCCTGAAGCACACTGGGTTAGCAGGGCACTACATAATAATTTAGAAAGTCTGAATGGCTTGAAAAATCTGCAAGTTTTTGTTTAACCAAGCACGGAGAAGGGAGGAGAGTGCCCTAGTTACCTGGGCTGAGGTGCAGACTCACTGATACCCTTGAGAAGGACACTTACGGTCAGAGCTTCAGAGACTTGCAGTAACTGACTTGAAAATGGACAGCAGTTGATACCTATCTGAGGCTTAACTTTGTTTGCCTTAGTCTCAGTGCTTGGAGATACCATAGGGGTAACTGCTGGACGTGAAACTTATGTATGTACCAATATTGTGAGTTTGGGAGCTGTTTCCTGTTTCTAAAGAATATTGAATACAGTGCCAGGAAAAATGGAATGTAAACAATGGATCCATTTGTTTGAAGCAATAATGAGGGAAAAGTAACTTGGAATGGTGCTTTATCCGGTTGGCATTGCTCTGCCAACAAGGCCAGATGGCTTTGTGACAGCCGAGAGGTGTGTTGAACAGATATAACAGTCCTGATTCTGAGCTAGCAGTTACCTAAAAAGAAAGATTTAATTCCAAAAAGTGTGAGAGAGACAAAAACTTTCTGGATAATTCACAGGCTTTGGCAAATAATTAGTATTTCTCAGGGTTGGTGTTATCTACAAAGGTAATTTAATGCTTAATTTAAAAAAAATAGTTGTTGTTATAATTTTAGGAGGTCAGTTAAGATAGTCTAGTTTAACAAATTTGAAAAGTATGAGGAACAAAGAAGTGACAGATATTTAGGACTTCTAAATATTTGGGAGGTGCTGAATGTTGGTGCTGTATGGTTAAAAAGTGGGAATTAGACCAGTGCAGTAGAGGACAGTGGATACCCATGGCTGCCTATGGAAATAGATGTTTTATACTACTTTCTATATGATTTTATTTTAGGGTTGATGAAAACATTGCATCTAAACAATTTGTATCATTTTGTATTTCTAGGAGTTTGATTCTGGAGTGTTTGCAACATGCTCAAAAGCATTTTGGAGTTGGTGGTGAAGGACTGCAGCCCTTTTCGGAGACATTTTTTGTATTTACTGTCTTTCATCACCTCCTATGCAAACCTGTGGCTCTTTGCTTTTGAAAGCTATGTACTGAAAACATTGAACTTTATTTAGTTATTTTCTGGATTGTTTTAGAGTGATGACACAAATCTGTTGATTGCAGTGATTTCTGTAATATGCAAAGAGTCAGAAGGACGACACTTAGATTTTTACAATTTTTGTTTTAATAAGAGATAGCTAACAGATTTTATGGATGCCTCAGGTATTGGTACTGGTTTCCCAAAGTCCTGCAAGAGCTGTGCTGATAATCTAAGTGAATTAAACCCCTGTATAACAGCTTTGAACAGTAAAAGTAGCACTTGCAATTCCAGTAATACAGAATACACTGCCTGGTGGGGAAGGTATTTGTCCCTCTTCTCCTTTGGGGATATTCAGTAAGTATCAAGTATGTTTGTTGCCTAGGGCTCCTCAAAGTTAACTATGAGTTACTTCAGCTTGGATATATTCCTGCAGTTGTAGTTAGTGGATGAACTAGCCTATAACAAAACTGTAGCTAGATTGATCCTGTAGCCCAAAGGACATTGAAAGCTGATGAAGTGAGTTAGCAGAAGAGTAGTTTTGGGGTTTTTTTTCTTTAGTGTATTGGTTTGATGTGTTTTCCTGGAAATGACTACATTAACAAGATGCCTAGTTCCATTCATACAAAAAGCAGGCATCTAAAGGTTAAATCAAACCTGTTTAAATTGATACATACATACTTTGTGAGAAATTAGGACATTTGATCATGATGGTGTAAAAACAAGCTCTCGGTACGACTTAAAGTAATAAAAGTCCCTTTGATTTCTTTTCCTTAAGAAAGTGTTTCTGCTTATTAAGTGTAAATGAAGTGTTGCTTGTTCACTTTTTCTTGACTCTAACTGGTTTTGTTACCTGTCTGTGCAGCTTTCAAACAAGGCACTTTGTGCCTCTTTTAAAACTTGAACTAGTTTTGCTTTCTGCAAAAACTTTCCATGCTGCAGGAACGGGGTATAATACAATGAGTTTTTGTATTCAGACTGCATTAAAGTCAAAGAAATACATTACTGGAATAGGCTGTACTGGAAAGAAAACCAGACTTGAAGTTTGTGCCTGGTGACAGGTGGATTTGCAAATCACATGTGAAGAATGAGACCAGTGTTTAAGGTTGTGTGTTGCCTTGGTTATGCTGTGTCCTGGCAAGGGCTGGAGGTGGGTGCAGGTGTCTACCAAGCAGAGTTGTCTGAGAGCCGGGCAGGTACCGAGGTTCATTTCCTTGTTGTGTTCTGATAGGCACTGTGGGGGTCCTGCTGGTAATGATCATGGTGCCCTGGAGAAAAGTATAAACCATTTTCATCAGGTTTTAGATACTCCTTTAAATCCTCAGGCACTCCAAGTGCTCTTTGGGTTTCTTGGTCCAGCCACCCTCCCAAAAGGGACTGTTGGATGAAGGCAGCCTAGGATTTGAAGAGCTTTTTCCCCAAAAGGTGTGCCGTGAGAAATGAGTGCAGATGGGAGTGGGATAAAAAGAAGCAAAATGAGCTGCACTTCAGCCTCTGAAGGCTAGGACTGAAATGTTCACTTCATTTTTAAAATGTCACAAGAGACCATCTGAATTGCAAAACCAGCCGCGAAGTTGTAAAACTTGCATTTGTATGTGCTTAGTAATGCTCTTTGTGATATGTTAATGACTTAATAAAAGCTACTCATGGATTTCATCTGGGCAATAATTGGAATTTGAATGCTAGGTTAACACATGTTAATTGTATACAATTTTCTAAACAAGAAAGCATTTAGATTTTCATAGCAATAGAAGTTGTGGGTGTCAGTAACAATGATTTAGTCTGCATTTGGAGACAAATTTGACTCTTAAAGAATTAATGTGATGTTAAGCCTTAAACTGTTCACATTTCTCCTCAGCTGCTCAGCAGAAGCTATGTAATTATTTTGCTTTGATCCACTGTTAACAAAAGTTTGGTTTTTTGACAGATACATATCTAAAACTGGAAGATGTGACCCGTAAGTTTAATAAGCCTTGCATAATGGATGTAAAAATAGGTCAGAAAAGTTACGACCCCTATGCTTCAGCGGAGAAGATACAGCAGCAGGTCAGCAAGTACCCACTGATGGAAGAGATTGGCTTTTTGGTTCTTGGAATGAGGGTAAGAACTTGTTTTGTCTTCACTTTCAGTTTATGCTCAGGCCTCTTGTCCCATATCATGTACAGCAACTGGTTTTCCTAGGAAACAACAATTTGAGTTTTACATAAAAAAAGTGTTACCTCAATGTCTTGGTAGTGCTGGTATCAACTGTCGTGTGAAATCTGTTCCAAAACACTGCTCTGGTTCACAACAAATGTTTAACTTGGCTGTGCCCTTTAGAGCAAGCTATTTGCAACCTGGGCACTGTGTATGTATACAAGAGAGGGGCTGGGTATTTAAAACTGAATATAGTTGCAATTAATTCTTCACCACCATAGCAGATATTTAAAATTATTAAGAGGATTTTTGTGGATTTTTTTTCTTTCAGGCTTATATCAGAGATTTACATACTAAACCAGTTCTTTCTAATAATTTAATAATGAGGTGTATCCTCCACATTTTTTCATCTTGATACTCTGTTTTTAAATAAAGATAATTTTTACTTAATTTTTCTAGTTAGGGAAAAGTAAGTAAGCTCTCAGAGGTAATGCGTATAGCCATGAACAGCTGCTTATGTTCTACGTTTTAAAAAGCTTTCCATCAGAAGGAAACTTCATTTGGTATTTACACACTCAAGGAACAGCTGTCAGGGGAAGGTTAGTTGGGCATGGATGGGGCCCTCCAGGTGTCCCTATTAACTCTTATTACTCTTAGAAATACTAAGATTCAATATGTGTGTATTGGCTACTTTAAAACTTCAATGTAAAGAGAAGCTGTACAGAACATTTGTGGCTCAGTAAGAGAGATGTGTTGATGTCACTGAGTTCCAGATGCAATTCAAAAGTACTTTTTTCTGCAATGATAGATACAGGAATAGTTTTCTTTTTGATGTGAGATTCTTGTGTTTTTTCTCACACACAAAGCCAGGGCTCCTCCAGCTCTGAATCAACATGCATAAATGGCTGGAGACTTTGATAAGCTTTCCCTTTGCTGTTTAATAGCAACAGCAGCCAGATTGCACCATTATTTGAGATAATTCTAATATCTCTGTAATGTTTTGTGCAGAACTGCCCAGGCTCCCAACCTTTAACTCTGCCTTGAGATAAGCTGCTATATAAATTATAGTGGTCACGAGTAGTAATTATGTAAGCTTATGAGCGAGAATGTGGGAGTTAAGTCAAAAACCAGCCAAACAGTTTGGATGGAAAAGGAAGGTTAGAGATTATACCTTTGGATTTGGTTGATGTCATTACATAACCTTTCTTATCTCATTTTTAAAACAATGTTCTTTATGTCCTTTGTTTCATGACCATGCAAAAGGAATGATTGATTGCTTCCGTGGTATGCTTGTGACTATTGTTTCTAACATTGTTACTTATTTGTGTCTTTGTCCTGTTGCAGAATTTTTTTCAATCTGATGCCTTGAAATGGCTACCTAAAACAGAGGCTAGACAAAATTAAGAGAACAAAATGGCTATTTATTGAAGGGCCTTCAATAGGTACACCTTGGGCAGTCAAAAGCTCTCTTTGGGAGAAGCCACACCCAAGATGGACCATAGGTCACAGGTTTTCTACACTTTATAAGTTTTGATCAATTTCCAGATCAGGGTTAGTTCTCCAATTACAATTTCAAGTAATGATGTGATTTACCCCAACTTTGCTCTTCCCCCACCTCTTCTGTTGTTTACATCTCTTGGGACTTGAAGGCAGTGAGGTGTCCTTGAGTTTCAGGCCTAGAGGGGATTTGTTGTGTCTAACTAGAATGGGAGAACAGAAGCTTAACAGACGGTATGGAGCTTTAGAGTTACACTAAAGTAGTACAGGGTCTGAAAAATATAAAGCTAAATCCTGAGGCATCAAATCCCCTGATTCAGACTGGATGTGTAATGATGATTCTCCCAAGCAGTGCAGTTTTCCATCCAGTGTTTAACTAGATGAGATTTGGGTTTTTGCCTTTGGCACCAAATTGCATGTTGGAAGCTGTTCTTGTAAGAGAATTGAAAAGGTTCCTTCTGCCCTCACACAGCACTTGGCAAAGTCTGAATTCCCAAGGCATGTTCTCTGCCTCTTGTTTACGGGGTGTTCTTGGCTTGTCTGCTTTCTATATTTTTGCAACATTCTGGCCATACTATAAAACACTCCCACTTGGATATGTACTGCCCAGAACAGCTCAAGTGCTGCATGAAGGTTGTTCCTGTTTGCTGGACAAAACATGATGTGATGAGGAAGTACAGGGGTTTGGTTTTAATCTCTCCATTAAGTGTTATTTTTACCAGGGAGGTGGGCTTGCATGGTAAATTTTTACAAGAGCAAGAAGGAGAGGTCCAGGAAAAACAGAGAATGTAGGGGTGCTTTTTTTATAGCACCCATTGTATAAATTGTCATGAAGAGATACGAGGAAAAAAGTGTTATAGGTGAGGGTTTTACCCCAAATTCTATTTATGGTGTATTTTGATCCAAAAGGCTATTGAAACAGCTTTTCCTTATGCATTGGTAAACAAGCAGTCATCTGTTCCTATATAAAATATGTATAGTGTATCCTTAAAAATGGGAGTCTCCTGTCTGGCCCAGCATTAATTTATGTATACAGTTCTGGCATTTCACCTGTATTTAGCTTAGCACACTGACTAGACAGAATAAATGCACGGAAATATATTTAGAAAATACTGTTATTTTAATAACATTGTTTAAAACCGCAATTCTGTATTTGGTGAAGTTCCTTTCTTTAACAGATGCCCCTGGATCCCTTGAAGTGTCCAAGGCTGGATTGGATGGGACATGGAGCAACCTAGTTTAATGAAACATGTCCCTGTCCACGGCAGGGGATTGGAACTGGGATGTCTTTAAGGTCCCTTTGAAACCAGATCATTCTGGGATTCTATGAGACTGGACATGATTTGTTATGAAAGTAGTTAGAGTTGATATAGAAGCTGAAAGTCTCCAATACTGTTGCAATAGCCAAAAATACAAATTGTAATATGGTTTCAGTAGTAGACATACAAACAGATAACAAATCTCTGTGGCACAGGCAATGTTAAATACAGAACATTCTGCATCCTGTTGAGTACAAGCAGAATGTGTGGGCTGTGCTCTTATTTCAGAATCACAGTCCTTTTGGAAGCCACAGTTTCCAGATTCTGCAGGTTTTCTTTTTTTCCAGGATGCTGAGTGCAGTCTCACATGTTCCAAAATATTTCTGAAACACTTCTAAAGCACAAACTGGTGATTATGTAGTTTTACCAGTATAATCCATCCTTGACTTCTATTGTTTATGCCTATGAACATGCAGGCAGTAATGTTTTATAATCAAAACTGGTTTTATAAGTGAATTATCTAATCTACGGCATGATTCTGCAGGATATTTTCAAATTGACTGTAGCTGACTCTATGAGATTTTTGTGAACTCTTTCTAGTATTGTGGTAACTTTCACTAGCTCTGATCTGTTACTAACAAGATTTAGGAAGGAAGTCATAAAAGCATTAAATCCTGTATCTAGTGTTCAGATTCTTTCACAGTAAAAAATTACCAGAAATGGGGTTTTTACATTTAAAAGTCCAATTCAAGCTTTGATGTTTAAGAAAACAGGAAGACAAAACAAAACCTAAAAGAAAACAAACAAAAAAATCCATGAAACTAAAAAGAAATAAACACATAAATTCATAAACTAAAAAAACCCAAACCCAAAGAAACCAACCAAAAGCCCTGGAAAAAAAAATCTTCCAAGCTGGAGCAGGTGTTTTTTTATTACATAAAAAGGAAACATAAAAGAAATTTATTCTAATGAGATGCTATGTGGAAGTTCTGGGAGTCCAGAATTACTGTATTAAGTTATTTTTAAGCTGGTTCATTATTTAATTGCAGTGTTGTTGTTTCTTTTATTTAGGAGATTAATAGTCTGCTTTTTCACTAGATAAATTTCAACATCATTTCATTCTACAACTTACTTATATAAGGACTTGACTAAAACTGTATATTGACTGTCAGAGCATTTGGAGGTGCACTTAGTCATATGAAGCACTCAGTCAAAGTAGTCCAGAGGAACAAAGACGCAAAATGGATAGAGGAATACCTAAGTATAGTCTTGGAAATGAGGGAACAGGGATGCATCCTTCCTGTGCTGAATTTTCAAGGCAGCAGCAAGCAGGGATGTGTGTACTTTCATCACCTGTGGTCTAGAAACAGTAAAATAAGAAAAAAAGTAAAAATTAGGAAATGAGATGTTTAGATAAATGGATTTGGATAACTGGACATGCTCTCGGCAGCAGTGAGAGCGTTACTATAAAGCAGAGATACCAAATAAGATAATGTTTTTTAACAAAATTCTCCCTTTGTTATTTTTTCCTCAAATTCTTGCGTTTCTTTCTTTTTGAAAAAGTAAGGCTTGTTGAAACTCTTTTTTAAGTCTTGCAGTGTGGCAGGATGCAGGGCCTGCAGAGAAACCTGGGTGACTTGGGCAGGGAGGAAACATGTATTGGGACAGGTGTGGGGTTCCCAGAAGGTGCCCAGGCGTGGGTGTGGGTGTAACCCTGGCCCTGGGAAGGTCCCTGCAGAGCTGAGGGATGGATGCTGGTGTTGGATGTGCCTGGGTGAGCTGGGGTGCCACCTGCTTACCTCCACTTTCAGCTTGGCTCCAGCTTCCGTAGCAGCTGGGTACTGACCTTCAGATGCTGTCAGGAGTGCAGAGGTGCCTTGTTGTAACCAGAAACTTCTGTGTCAAGTCTAAACACTCGCTCACCCATACCTGTATGGGACTGTCAGGTGTATTTATGGAAAAAATCGGAGGGATGGGAAGCTTGGCCCTGGGAAGCCTGGATACCTCAGCAGCAGAGCATGTATTTCTAACCTCCATGTCCTTGCTTAGGACAGAGGATCCGAAACTGCCCTTGCTGGGCATGCAGGGGAGCAGGGATGGGCACTGGGAGCTGTTCAGAAAGCTGCATTCCAGGCACCATAGGAATGTCAGTGCCACACAGGTCCATATTGTGCATGTTGCCGCGTTGACCCTTGCTCTCCAGATGCTCTGTAGTGTTCTACAGGCCTGTGTAAAATAACTCGGGGTTGTTTTTCCCAGTTTCAGTGATGTGGATTAGTAGACATTTTTTGCAGATGTGAAAGAGTTCTGCAAGTTACTGAACAGGGATTTTTATTTCTGCCAGCAGTATCTCACCCAAATAGTTCTTAACATGTATTTAAATTGTACTTTTTGGAAGTCAGGGAGTTGCCACAGTAAGTATTTGAGCAGTGTGTACATTTTTCTGCCTTACCATGGACGTTGGTACTGAATTACCATAATTAACATTACATAACATTTGATACCTGTTTGCTTTCAGTTTAATGTCCTAAAGCTGAAGATGCAAAATTTCCAAACTGTGTATCTCTGCTGAGACCTTGCAAGGTTTGTGCTTTTTTAAAGACTGTGCTGGACCAACTTCCTATTTTAACTCAAGGTTTCCATCAGTCCAGGAACATCAGATGAAGGAACTGTAACTGAAAAAAAGGTACAAAAAAAAAAGGAACTGTAACTGAAAAAATGTACAAAAAGCTGTTTTGGTATACGAACAGCAATGTCTGAACACCTCACAGGGAAACAAAAGCCAAATGCAAGTTTAGAACATTCAAAGATAATTTCCCTCAACAGTTAATGGTCTGGATTTTGTCAGGTGCTGCCCATACAGAGTCACTACTACTGCTAATTGTAAACTACACCTATTAGCTTGCTGGATTCCGGAGCCGTTTGTGCAGGAAGCTGAGTGAGAGCTGCTTGTAGGCACAAGGAGAAACCTTTGCATTGTCAGCCAGAAAAGCTCTGATCTTGCATAGTAACAATATATAAAAATGACTGATGAAGCAGGAGGTTTCTTGAAGTCAGTGTTTTGCAGCTCATAGGAAGAGTTTTCTTTGTCTTCCGCTCTGCAGGAAACCTCTCAGTGGATACAGAGCAAACACATAACAAGCTGTGGCAGGTGATTTTCCTGTCTAATAATTTCTTGGCTGCTGTTAAGGTTACAGATATGACTTACTTGACTTGTCATTGTTCTGACAGAAGTGGGCTAGTACAGACAGCTGGAACTAAACTGATACGGAAAAAGCTTGGTACAAAGGCAAAATGTCATTCTGGGAAAGGTTAGTAGCAGATAAGTGGTGGTGACCCTGTGAACAAAAGCACGGTGGAGCAAGAGGTCTGTCAAATAGGAAGTTGATTTTAGCCTCCTGCTCCTCCAGCACAGCCATCCCTGGTGAGAGATTGTTTCTGTTTGAGCTTGGCTTTCAGCTCCCTTGCTTTCAAAATGGGCTGTAATATATCTGTATTTGGGTGAGGTTTTCTAGGAATGTTCAACTGGTCTCTTCCTGCAGTTGCACAGAGCCTCGAGTTGGTGGTAATTTTTTGATTACCCAGATTTGTTGTCCTTGAATGCCACTGGCTGCAGCCAAGCCTCTTGGTGATCGAGGGCATTCTGATTGCACAAGGCAGTTAAACACATACATTACACTCAGGCTTTGGGTCTGGGACTCGATGCTTTGTCACCGACTGTTTTGTATAGTTAAAAATGTGCTGTTAATGCAGCGTGCACAGCTACCTTGGTGTTTGTGAGCTATATAGAAAGACATTTAGGGAATGGTTTTGTTCAAATTGTGAGACGAGGTGGGGTGGCTTCATGGGAAACCCAGTTCAGAAGCACATGTGCTGATGTGCTGCTCCAGCGTTTCTTAGGGAAACAAAATGAGCTTGCAGATCTTAATCAGCATGTTTGAGCTAGTGCCCGTGTCACAAGAACTGTAGCTCCTACAGGGAGAGATAAGGTTCTGGTAAACAAGATTTGGTCAGGAACTGCTGCAATGCTGATGTCTGCAGAAAGCTGCCCCTGGGCTGACTACATAAGAATGCTCAGTATCATTAAGATGAAGGCACAGCTAGTGAAAACTTAGTTGTAATCTTCAGACTCTTGATTCTCTTTCCAAGCAATATTATTCTTTATTTAGCTGCCTTTGACTTCTAGCTCTTTTTAAAGTTTTGAAACTTTTGGTATGTTTTTTAAGGTTACTTTGGTACCTCAACTGTTTAGATAAGTAATGTTTGGGTTTCTGTATTGTATGCTATACTTCTTTCATGTGCTTTGGAAAAAACCACAGCAAAAACTAAATGGAGAAAAATTATTGTTCTTGTGAAACTAAAATCACAGCTGTCAGATGCAGTTTTAGAATAACTCATCTCTGCTATGGCTGTCTGCATTTCATAGACATGGAGGCCTCAGTTTCTCCAAGTATCATAACAGTGTGAAGTGTCTCTGCTGCTGAGTTTAAACATTTAGACTTACAGCTCTTCGTTTTTTTAGAATAACGAGAGCTGTTTACTGCCCCTTCAATTGATGGTTGGTGACTTAAAATCAGTTTCTGCATACTATGATTTAAGTTCCTTGGGGACTGAATTTAATTACTTCTATCTTTTTGTCAAAATAGGAGCTATTTGAGACTGTTCTTCCCAGCTACTTTGCAAAACAGGAGATGGGGATCTGTGTAATCATACTGGATTTATTGTGGTTTGGATGGGGGATGGGCTGTAATGAAAACAAGGATTTCTATTTTCTTGATTTATCGCTTTTCTTTATTTATTACACCCGTACCATTCCTTTTTTTGTGCTGCTGTTTCACTGTCATGGACTTAATTTGTTGACTTCAGCAAAAATAAGGCCCCAGAGGAGGAATGAGGAGCAGGCACCTCAGCAGTGCACCCTGACTCTCTCTCAGTGGGATCCTCTCTCTTTTACAGCGGTGAAGGGAGAGCAGGGCTGTGGCTGGGGTGGGTGCCATGGGGATGGGTGGTCTGAGCAAGTGCCAAGCAGCAAGTTCCTGCCAGAGACAACCGCCTGCTTGGTAACACCGTTATTTCTGCAAATAAAAATGGTCTACACTCTCATAAACAAATCATACTTGGGCCTTGCTGCCTCACGCATTTCTACGATGGAAATAATATCAGTGTGAGAGAAAATATGTCTATATTTGAAGCAGTTTTGAGTTAAATTCTTAAGCCTGTACAATTCCTGATATGGACAAAACTGTACCCATGTGAGTTGCCTTCCTTTCAGATGAGAGCTGATATACTGCTGTTGATGCAAGCTTTCGCTTGGCTGCTGCCATTTATTTAGTGCAGCCTCATTTGTGCTGACTGTTGCAGATGGGTCTTATGGAGCTAGTCCTTGGTAGTCACATACAGTAATTCTTACTGTTTTGCTCGTGTGCTAAATAGTTTTATAGTTTTAAGAACCCAAATTAATACATTGCAATTTTTGCTTTGTTGTCTTACTGATTTAACATCCACAGTAACACAGGTAAGAGGAGTGTGATAGTTTCAGGTCTCAGCTGTGATTTGCAAGGCCATAGAAGAGCGTTTCCTGTCATGGGTACGTTGTTTTTTGCCACCACCAGGAGGTCTCTAGCACAGGAAAGCTGTAGCTTGGAGCCCAAGGGCTGCAGGGAGGGTTTTGGATAACACTACTGGGCCATGCTGGGATGTTGGGGAAGCTGGAATAGGAAAACCGTATGGATATGATTACCTGGCAAAAACTATAGGTGAGATTGAAATGAAGACAAGCTTTGAGTTACCCAACCCCAGTTACTGAACAACTGGAAAACAATGGTATAGCCGGCTGGAGGTAATCCCCATTTGATTGAACAATGCCTTCAGCTTGCAAGCAGGTCCAAGGGTCAAAAAAGACCCTGCAAACCCGTCAGAGGGTCCAAAAAGCAACTTTTAAAGTGTAACGCCATAGGCTAATGCAATGATTCTTATAGGCTGTAGGCAAATGTTGTAAGATTTGCAGCTTGTTCTAGATTGGTCAATGGAAATCAGAATATTCAACACAGAAGATGATTTATTGTATTGTAAATGCTCATTCTGGTCATTCTATTCTATGCTGCTCTCTTCATTCTGTTCTGCTCTCTTCCTTCTCTTCTCCCTCACTTCTCTGGCCTGCTTGGAGCTGCATCTGGCAGCTCCTCGTAAGCCTTTCTCTCCCCATGCCTTCTGCAATAGACCTCATGTTCTAAAACCCAAACATAGAGATCTCTGTTTGTCCCGACCGTCCACCGACCAGACCTTATGGACACCGCAAATCCCACACTGGGCACTGCAAGAAACTTAAAAACTGTGAGGGCTGAATGGTACCCAGGGTATTGTGGCCTGTCTGTGAGGTGTCTCTTGCTCTGCAGAAATACTGGTGGTTCAAAATAGGTAGAGAGCCCTGTCCTTGCCTCTTTCAGGTGTACCATGTGTCTTCAGACAGCTACGAGACGCAAAACCAGCACTATGGAAGGAGCTTGACCAAGGAAACAGTAAAGGACGGTAAGAGAATTGGGGTGTGAGAACTCGATGCTCTTGGATTTTTTCATTTAAATACTTATTTATAGAATTGTACAGAAAAAGTAGTCTGGGTGTTCCCATTTTAAAAGTCTTTTTTTGTCCTCATGTCAGATGACTCTTTGGCTGTTTCCTGTAGTATTTGAGCTGCCTGTCAATTTGAAATTAAGTGTGCAGTTGGCTGTAACAGCAGTGCAGACTATAGAAATTTCCTTCTCACGTCTCTTTTACTACTAATAAGGGGGAGAAAATTCTAGAATTCAGCTTCTTTTCAGCTTTGAAACTATAATGAAATAGAAATCTTTTAAAAGTATTACATGTTTTTATTATACTTTTTTTTGTCTCTAGTTGTCTTCTGTGAATATCTAAGTCTCTTTTCTATTAGAAAGCTACTAAAAACGCATCTTTCAATTCAAAGGACTTTCTCAGTTGAAGTCAATCCACGTGTTGCTCTACATTATCAATAAATAAAAATGCTGCCATTATGGGGCTGTTTGGTGATAACTATTGCAAACTAGTTATTAGTTGACACCTATTCATCTGTCCCCCAGCAAGGGACAGACGGTACACACACGAACACACTCATGCTGACAAGCTGCTTGAGCCTGTTTATGCGTGGAGAGTTTAATGGGTCCCTGCCCAAAACTGTCCAGGCACTTCCTAAATTGACCTGGGAGCAGGATCCACGTTCATTTACTGTGTGCTTGATACATTTAGTTTTACTTACCACCCAAGCTGTTGTATTACACAGCAGATGACATGACTGAAGGTATCAGAGTTCTTTGGTTCACTTTGGGTTTAGTTAATAATTGCCTGAACAGAAACGGAATGCTGTCCGTTCCTTCAAATAAGAACTATTCTCATCCCAAAAGAAATGAAAATCATTTGTTTTCCTTTCAGAAGTGAAAATAATACCAGAATGTGTGTATTTCTTGCAGGAATCTCAAAGTTTTTCCACAGTGGATACTGCTTGAGAAAAGATGTGGTAGCTGCCAGCATTCAGAAGGTTGAAAAGATTTTGGAGTGGTTTGAGAGCCAGACGCAACTCAATTTCTATGCAAGCTCATTGCTGTTTGTCTATGAGGGTTCGTGTCAAGCAACAACCATGCGGTTGAGTGATGTCACCTTGGCAGAGAAGACAAGAGTGCCCAAAGGCCTGTTACCAGGTGGAGATGTATTGGAGTATAATAATAATATTCATGTAATAAATTCTACTGAGAATGGAAAAATTGAAGCCTCTGTAAGTAAAGGCTTGTCTAAATTTTATGCACTTCACAAAAAGGCGTGCTTGAAGAGGCACCACAGTCAGCTCTCACTAAAAGTTGAAAACTCCAAGCAAGACAATGTGTGGAAAAGCACCACGTGCATTGCACAGGAGCACCTGAATGGAAATGTTCTACCCCAACTGGAAAAAGTTTTCTATCACATGCCAGCAGAGACCAAGGAAAGTGCAAATGTTGAAGTCCGAATGATCGATTTTGCTCATGTGTTTCCAAGCAACACAAAGGATGAGGGCTATATTTATGGTCTGAAGAATCTAATCACAGTACTTCAAAATATTTTGGATAACTAAATTCTTTGCTATGTTTTTTATTGGGAGCCAATGATAAAGAGCAACAATATGAAGAATTTCTGCACTTGTAATGCTGTATAACTGGGTTTGTATTGTTCTATATTTTATTTGTCTTTGTACTTTTGGTAGAAGGGTTTAACTTTTTATAATTTCACTCAGGAAAAATACTGATAGTTAATTAGGAAGTGTGAAAGGAGGAAGATACTTGAGATTAAACAGGATAGGTAAATTAATGGAATGAAGTGTATGTGGTTGGCTTAAGTGCAAGGACTACCAGAAGCAAGGGTTATGTTAGTTCCTTTAATGACTTTAGCATAGATGACATTTTTGCCCACTTAGCCTTGACACTGAGCCGCATCTCCATTAACAGGTGTTCAGAAAATAGACTGAAAGTTGTCAGGTGCAGAATTGATGTCCTCAGTACTGCCCTTGTGTTTACTGTATTTGAAAACTGGAGTAACCCTGCTTGAAGAGAAATCCCGTGCTGAGTCAGCAGTCTCACCTGAAGCCAGTGCATCCCAAAGTGCTTTTCCATTGTCACGGGACAATATTTCAGCCCTTCTCCCTTTGTAGGGGATGTCTGTAGCCGATGTTCGCCACAAATGAGCTATCATGTAATTTGTGTTGAGGTGCTAAGAAAATGCTGGAGTACAGTATCGTAACAGGCTTAAACTGCACAACTTCTAGAGAAACTGTTCCTAAGAACTAGTGAAAGAATGCAAATGCAAGATGTTCCAGGAACTAATTTGGTTTAGGAGGTCATGTCAATCTGTTAGTGGAGTGTCTGATGCTGTGATTAAGGGAAATGCCTTTGTTCCCATTGTTCCCATGGCCCTTCTCCAACAATATTGCTTTAAAAAGCAAAGTAATGGAATGGGAGAACAAGTGTTTTGGGTGAGCGTACAGAGATCTCTGCTGGCTGTAGGCCACTTGCATTTTTGCAATGAGCGTTTGATACTTCCACTGCTGGGGAGCACTGACTGGAACCACAAGCAATACAGACGGAGGAGCCTCCTGTGAGATCGTTCAGCCTTGGAGCCACCAGCTGTGCCACCGCTTGTGCCAGTGGAGCTGGGGCTCTCCCACCCTGGGCTGCAGCTGCTGCAGGTTTCTTTAATGACACACAGGCAAGCTGTGTAATTTGAAAGCTGTCCCATTTCCTTCCTTTTCACAAGAAAAATTCAATTTTTTAATGGAATACTTGAGATCAGGAGGATGTATCCAAAGCATTTTTGGTGTGTCTCTTCTGTAGGCTGTGTATGTGGCTGTGCTTCTACGCATATTACAGTGAGCTGTATGAAGCGTGGGAACAGAGGTGTCTTGCCATCCCTAGAGCACGATTTTAATGCTTAAAGCATTTCCAGGATGAAAGTGTGTTAGAGTGGATTTGGTCATTGGAAATATACTTTTTTTTCATGTGGACTTAGTGACAACGTGGCCTTGCTGCTCTCTCTGTACGATGTTCTGCACTATGCACTCAGCTGTGTACACATCTCAACAAGTTCTTCATTGGACATCTGTTTTCTACGTGACAAAGAGCTTCATACTTTTTCAAGCAAATATGCTGTTTTAAATAAAGCTGAATTTTTAGCTCTATTTGAGAACTTGGATTAATTGGGAGAAACAGGGTATTACTATGTGTAGAATTACATGGTTTAAACTCTAGAGCTCATATTGGCCAATACATTCAAGACTGAAACCAACCTTTCAGTAACATGCTGTTTTAGAAGTATGGGAAAAGAGGCTTGCAGGAGGGGTAATACCAGCGTGTTGAAAATTTTATGTGAATTACAGTGAAGGCTGAGAGGGAAAGTACCAGGAAGAGAGGGATTTTTTTTTCCTACCTGGTATTTCTCTTGCACCTTATAGTTAATATATTCCCAACTCTCTGTGAATTAATTGAAGCCATATTCTAGAAAGAGTTTGTGGTTTTGTTTGCTTTGTTGCTGGTTTCTCTGTTATGATTTTGTTGTTCTATTCCATAAATAGTCAACCCTGGAGTAGTCCAGACTGGTAGGGGCCTTGTATGATAAAGTTACAAGGTTTTATAGAAAATATGGGCAAAAACATTTAAACATCATCTTTCTTGTCCTCTGCAATTCATCTCTTCTGGATTTGAATCCATTTTGTGCCAGAGAAATTAGGCATTTGCCTCAAGTCAGTTATTGGAAAATGATTAGTATGCACTTAGTACCATGCACTCTTCTGTCTCTGCTTTAAGATACATGTCCTCGGTGTCTGAATGCTCTTTTTAAGTATTGATTGTTTTGTTGGCTATGGCAGTGTTTGTAACGCGCCTGGAATATTGTCAACCTGTTGGAATATTTTGAATAAAAAATAATTTTATCATGGTTTTTGTACCAGTAGTTATTATGAATGTATTTCTATTAATTTAAAATGTAGCTTGAGAAGTAACAGTATTTTGCATTGGAAGTTGTGTAAATAAAGCTTGCCGTGGAGGTGTTTGGGCATAGTACCAGCTGTGAATTGGAGCCTGCAGAGGCCTTATATTCACATTGTTCTTGCACCAAGACTTGGTGTGCCTAGTGTCTTGTATGTGAGCCAGTTGTTTTCAGTTACAGTTGGAGATGTATTCACAGAAATCATTAAACAGATTATGTAATTAATCAGAAGATGAAGAGGGAGACAGCGGGTCACTGAGCTGATGTACTCTTGATTATTGATCTCCCTCCCTCTCAGCAACACCCCTTTTGTTCTCTGGACAAAGTATACAGGACAGGCAACCATTACCTGGAAATCTTTACAGGAATGATTACAAGGCTTGCAGGTGTTAATGTCCCATAAAACAGTGGGTCCCTGCCCCAGACTGGTGTGGCATAGCTGGGTGCTAGGACTGCTGAGGAAACTGATGATTTTAAGCAATAAGAGTGGCTTTAGCAGAGCTGACTCTCTAAAGGGCAGAACTCATGCAGCGTTGTCACTCATGGACTCTGAGAATATAGGCTTCTGAAAACTTTCTGCCTAGGTGATGTGGGAACTGTGCATAGGCTTACCTAAGGAGAACTTGAGTTGTATAAAGTTTTATAAAAAGCATTTACAAATGTATTTTTGGATATGGGTGAAATTTGTTGCATAAATTACATTAGAAGTTACTATACCACTATGAAATACTTAATTTAATCAATTTGTTTTATGAACTAAACTGGAGACTACTTGTAGTTGTGATTCTGATGCAACTTGTACATTTTGTTTTTTTCTACTGTAATGCATAACCAGAGAGTTCTTTTCCATAATCTCACAGTTTCACGGAGAACTTTTAAAAGTACTCAGTAGATTAGGAAATCACTAATTTCCATTAATTTGATTAACAGAGTGCATATGTTCTTGAAATATTTCAGTGGATGTGAGATCTTAAGGAATGTTAACATGCTACAAATCTAGAACCTCAGTAAAACTTCCTCACCTGGAGAGAGCTCCTGATCTGAGTCTGGATTTTGCAGAGTTTAAAATGGGCCTTCTCAGGTGTAACAACAGCGGTGGTGAAGGAACGGCGTCACCTGTGCTTCCACGTCAGGTGTGCAGGGGTGTTCACATCATGAACCTAAAACCACTGGAATGACTTGTTCACTGCCATGTGAAGCACAATGAAATGCAGGAAGACACAGGAAGGGTGGGGACTCACACCTGCTGTTTAAAGTTAGGGTTAGTTGTTCATCCTCTTAATTTCTTTAGGGTTTTTTTCCCCTGCATGCGGTTTCCTTCCCGAGTGCTGCCTTTGGCCCTTGCAGCAGGTGGCATCATGATGGAAATTTGTATTTCCTAAAAAGCTTATGCCTCATAACTCCTCTCAAAGTGCCACTATTGAAAAACCTCAGATACTGTGGGAATGCACTCTGCCCTGAAAGAGCAGGAGTGATGCTGGTGGCGAGCATGCTTCGATGGGAGACTGGATCTTAGGCTTTGAAAGAGTTCTTTACTCGTGAGTTGAAGAGGATGTTCTGGGGGCAAGGTGAGTGACAGCCAAACTGTGTGGAGTTTTCCTTCCCTTGCTGCAGTTCATGTGGAGGTTTGGGCTCAAGGAAGCAGTACAGTGGAGAGCAGTGAGAGTTCCTAAGGAGCCCTGAGCAGGACGATGGATCCATGTTGTAGTAAAGAGAATGGCCATGGGTAAGATCCAAAGGCTGCAGATCTTCTGGTGTCCTGCAGAGAGAATGTGCCGTGCTTACTTGTTGGGTTAAAACAGGATATTATCTGGGAAGTGCATTCATCTTCCATAGCCATGGGTCAAATCATGTCTGTTCTTCATGTTCACAGCAATCTGTAAATGGAAACTACAGTAGAAAATTGTCATCCAAAGGGAAAATGTGTTTGAAAGGGGCAAATAAGCAAACTAAGGGTTGTACAGCAGAAAACTTGTTTCAATAAATACCTTTTACTCTGGTCTTGTTTAGTGGAGAGGGGCCTTGTGGATTTGGAGTTTGTTACGTGACATTCAGTAGCAAAGTCAGAACAAAGGTACTTCAAAACACCTTAGTTTGAATTGTGTACATTGGTTCAAGTAGTTACTTTACTTCATAGGTCACTTTTTAAAAACAGAAGTAACTTCCAAATAAGATGTGTGTTGCACCTGACTAAGTGAAACTACAGTGCACAAAGGCACTTTAATCCTCTGAGAACTGTACTGGAAGGTAGATGAAAGCATGTGAAATTGCACCTGATGCTGTGTTGTTACTTGTTTTTGAAATGTAAAGTTCTACATTCATTATGCTTCATGGATGAATGTATCTAGCCTACTCTCAGTTTCTTTGATCCAAGTGTCTAAAGCTGCCCCTCAATCTCCTCTGATCTGTATGTGTTTGTAATTTCATTTGCTATTTTATGACATTCTTGGACCACACGGGGTATTAATATTACCCATGTTTATTTTATAGAACATTGTGCTATGCTATCTACCAACTTCTGTAACTTAATTAGTGATATTTAGGGTAGTTCTAATAACTGTATATTTGGCAAATTATTAAAATTTTTTGCAAGTGACTTGCAGGTATAATTGATTTCTTTTACATACAAGAAGATTGTTGAGAAAAAGTTTACGTGACTGTTACCTGCACTGATGAATCCTTCTTTTCTTTCTCCTATTTGCTG
Source organism: Pomatostomus ruficeps (assembly GCA_013400735.1). NCBI lineage: Eukaryota > Metazoa > Chordata > Aves > Passeriformes > Timaliidae > Pomatostomus > Pomatostomus ruficeps. The sequence goes on along the minus strand of VYZT01014621.1, from coordinate 41,990 downwards.
TGCACTCTATAATGGGTTTCCTGGATTTACCAGGTTTGCTTTACCACCATATTTTTGTCATAGCATCCATTGCCATTGCTTGTTGGGAATACCTGATGGGTATACAAGAATCATCTCTATAAAATTAAAAAAAAAAAAAAATCCACAGTCCTTTAAGCTCATCCTGGAAAACCCTTAACAGGACCACAAGAGGCTGTATATGTCGTTGATTACAAGTCCTTTTGCATCCAACATCGGGTCCCAAATTCTGAAAGCATCCAGAACAGCCTCAGTGCTTCACTTTAGGTTGGTTTGGTTTAGAGGGGGGATTATGTTGAGAATTTTGTTTTTTAAATGTGTTGTCTTGCTTGTCTACCAAAAGCTTTCTAAATGTGTTCAGTAGTCTTAAGTACTGTCCCATGGCCCTGTGCAGCCTTCCTTCCCATGCTCCAGAATTGGAAGAAATGATGGGGTGAGGCTGTAACTGGCAAAAAGCACAATATTGTGAGGATCTAGGTTTTTTTGTGTTTTGAATTTTTAAAAATAAATAGTGATTATGCACTGAAGAATCCTGTAAAGAAGTCCCCATTTCCTTGTTGGTTTAAAGTGAAGAAGGAATCACACTCCTTCGTTGTCTGCTCGCATAACTTGTCAGGGACATTACCTCCTGGGGGTAACTCTCTCTCTGCTGTCTCCTTCCTTTTGCACACGTGCGTGTTTGAACAGCTGAACGGTGAAATACTTCAGGGAGCTGATGCGGCCGAAAACTTCCTCAGACTAAGAAAATGCCATGTGGGGAGATGTGGAGAGCAGCTGGGGAGCTACACAGAGCCCCCCGCAGGGACATCCCATCCAGGATGGACACAGGTCAGGCTGTCGGGATGTGTCCCCATGTGCAGACTGAACCTGCGATTCTCTTAGCGCAAAGACCTCCTTGTGAGTCTCTGTCAGCACAGCTCTTGGGTTTGTGTCCCACTGCCTCTGGGCACAGCGTGACTGATGCCTGGCAGATGCCAAATGTTACAGTCCCACCTATCTGACACATAAATTACTAATTTTCTGCTGTCCTGACTTCCTCAATTTGGCTCATTTTGAGGAAGATAAGTGCCTCTTCTGGGTGCAGTGGAGGAAAGACGGGCTGGGGGAGGGGAGTGGGTGTTAAAGAATCCTTTCAGTGCAGGTAGGTCGGGGGCAGCTGCAGTGGATCTGCAGGTTGTGCTCTGGGGGAGCCTGGGGCCAGAAGCTGTGACCTGCTGACCCTCTCTATAACGAGGGCCCTGGGGACCTGCGGCCTGGCCAGGGGACTGGGCACTTGGAGACACAGAGGAGCGGAGGATCCCAAACACTTCTGTTCAGACTATGAGGGATAAAAGCCAAGGGATTCCTTTGTTTGGGGTCCCTCCTCAAAGGAACCAGCTCGAGTTGTTATATAATTATTTGGTCATTTCACCAAAATTAAATTATTTTAAGAATTTGGATGTCTGAGACTCTTCCATGGGAAACCTGAGTCCAAGCCAATAAGGAAACCGAGTGTGCGTGTGTGAGTGTGGGGTGCAGCTGCAAAGGGGCATTAGTTCAGCTCGGGTGGTGCAAGAGTAACTGTGAGAATGGTCCTGCATGCTCAGATAGGGAAGTTTCCTCAACAATGAGGTTTCTAGAGAGCCATTTAAGAGTCTCGCCTCTAGTATCTGGCATTTCCCTTATCTCCTGTTGCTGCTCTGTTGTTTTTGCTTATACTTCCCATCCTTCTTGCCATCCCCAAATGTAGACTTCCTCTAAATGGAAATGTAGTTTGTGGTTTAGGCCAGCACGAGATTTAAGGATAAATATAATCTAGAATAAGAACTGTAAAATACCTGCCATATACACATTTTCCTCTGGCCATCTCTACATTTACTTTGACCTTGAACAGAGCAAATAAATCCACCTGTGTGTTGTGCAGTGTATCTGATGGGCAGCTAATTGCCTGTTGCCCTGGATGTCCCTGCTGCTGGCAGTAAAGGTTCTGTGTCAGTGCATGCTTTTTGGTTGATGAAGCATAAGGAGAAACTGAATTCAGCCCATTTTTTTCACAGCTGTATAAACTTTGCAATGTGGCTGGCAATAAAAACTTGATTTTTTTTAGCAGTTTCAGTGGATATAAATTGGGTCAGCAGATAGGAAGCTGTCAAATAGGTACCATGCCCAAGTACTAATTTTGCAAAATTACTTCTCACAAGAAAAGTCAGAAACAAACCATAGTTACAAAGAAAATACTGACAACTTGGGCTTGGGCAACGTGAACCTTTTGTTTTCAAATACTCTGATACTCAAACACTGGTGTCTCATCTAGGATAGGCCCTTGGGCTTCCCCAATACCTGTTCATGTAAGTTAGTAGGTAGGAGGGATTAACACCCAAAAAACATCACATTCAGTATCAATCAAGAACCCTTGGGAATTTGTTATGGGTCTCTCTTCAACCCAAGCAGAAAACTGTTACGCTATGATTTAAATCAGTAAAAGAAATGGTCCTCCACTGAATACAGTCAAATTCCAACTTGAATACTCAAGTGTGGTTTCAAAATACTGAAGGAAAGCCTAGCTGGCTGGGCCCTCATGTAGGATCATACAACCTTGCAATAGGTCTTGCCCTGTTTAAATCTTCACTGTGGTCTCACCTGTGGATGGTGCATTTCCCAGGACACTACTTGGGTCACCCAGGGCACATTTCATCTCCAGCTCAGGCTGGTGAAGCATTCCCCTCCCTTCTTTTTATCCTATGCCATGAAATGCTGGACTCGGGCACTCCCTGTCCTTTTTCCAAGTTTTATTCCAAGTTCTTTACTGTTTCATTTTCATGTGGTTTGACCCTGGCCAAATGCCAGACACCCACAGCAGCTGATCATTTGTTCTCTCCCCTGCCACAGCTGGGCAGAGGAGGGGAAAAAAAAATTAACACAAGGGTTCATGAGTTGAGATAAGGAACCAGGAGAAAATGCTCCAAGGACAAAACAGGCTCAACTTAAGTTGCAAAGTGAAATTTATTACTACCAGAGTCAGGAGGAGGACAATGAGAAGTAAAACAAACCCTTAAAGACACCATTCTTTCCCCCACCCCCTCCCTCCTTCCCACCAACAGTGCAAGGGGGGCAGCATGTGGGGGTTCAGGTCAGTCCATCTCCAGAATCTTCTTCCCCTGCTTAGGGAGAGGAGTCCTTCCTCTGCATTCCTCTGCATTCCTCTGCATTGCCCTGGGGTGCCTCCCACGGGAGACAGTCCTCTGTGAACTTCTCCAGCATGGGTCCATCTCACCAGCAGCAGCACACACGCACGCTGCTGCAAGGGGAGCTCCTCCCACGGGGACAGAGTCCTCCCTAAACTGCTGCCATGTGGGTCACTCGTCCCTGGGGTCACTCCTTCAAGGCTAGGCTGCTCCAGCCAGGGAGCAGGGCCCCTTCTCTCCACCAGGTCTCCCACGGGATCATAGCCATCCAGGCATCCACCCACTCCGGCGTGGGCACCTCCCCCACGGGCTGTGGGTGGATCTCTGCATCCCTCATGGACCCCACGGGCTGCGGGTGGATCTCTGCATCCCCCACGGGCTGCGGGTGGATCTCTGCATCCCTCATGGACCCCATGGGCTGCAGGGGCACAGCTGCTTCCCCATGGTCCTCAGCACGGCCTGCAGAGGAATCTGGGCCCTGGCGCCTGGAGCACCTCCTGCTCCTCCTTCTGCCCTGCCCTTGGTGTCTCCAGGTTGTTCCCTCACATGTTCTCACCTCCTCCTCCCCTCTGGCTAGAAACAACTGAGTGCCCCTTCATTTTGATTTTTTCTTAAATATGTCATTACAGAGGCATTACCAACCTCTCTAATTGGCCCAGGCATGTCCATCATCTTCAGAGCCATCAGGGTTTGGTTCTGCTGGACATGGTGAAGGCTTCCAGAAGCTTCTCACAGGAGCCATCTTTGTGCGCCCCCCCACTACCAAAAACTGGACCAAGCAAAACCCACACAGTTGGTTTTTTTTCCTTTTAAAACCCATCTGTGAAAAAAACCTCAAAGCAGAATTTTTCACCTGTGAAGTGCCGTGTGATCTCTGGATGGCAGCTTTGGTTATCAAAGTCCTCTTCCAGCAGCAGACTGCTCTCCTTAGTGTGTAACAAAAGTCCAGAATAACACATTATACTACAGATCTTGCCATGTGTTGAAGTAATAATTATTAATACTGTCTTGTGCAACCTTCTTTCTAAAGAAAAAGAACTTTTTGTAAATAGACAGCATGGCCTCAGGCTGGCTGGTTTTTTTCTTTTAAACCTGACTTTTAATAAACTTTAGTATTAAAACCATAGTTTAAAAATTAACTAAGAAATATCATTATTGCTTTTATCAGTTAGACTGTTTTGTGGGCTGTATGAGGAAGATGGCAGCAGTAAAGTGGAAAAAGATCAATCCAGGTGATGCCTGAAAAGATAGACTGGAAATAAAACCCCACAGACTGATGTCTGTAGAGCAGGTATTTGTTTATTGCAGCGCTGGAGGTGAGGGGAATTTCTCCGCCTCCCTCACCCACCTTTGTCAAGTGCTGTGGTTTATTTATCCAGTCAGTGTCGCTGTGTCATTCTAACATCATCATATATGTGTTGGAATTAATTTACATAAGGTTATGTCATGGTTATAACGAGTTCTTCTGCACTGCGTCTGTGCTTCCCCAATTTAGGTGGTCTTGGGGGTCTTCTTCAATGAAGGCTCAAGGTCTTCCTCACATCTGAACCTTTCAACTTTGTTTTCGGAGCATGCGTGGTTATGCTGTTCCTTGGTCTTTCTGGATCGAACTGGTCTAAATTCTTCATTTTGTGGTTAATTGGCTCTATATTTGCCAACTTCTCATTAGTACATTCTATTGCTTCCTAATACGGTTATACTTACCTATTTCTGAAACTATCCACCTGGCAAGTTTTTGTTCATTTAAGCATTAAGCAACTAGTTAACCATACATTAGTTAGTACATGGTATAAAAGTTATGATTCAGGTTATATAGGTATAGAAAATTATGATCCAGGTTATATTGGTATCTTATCATTCAAGCTATATAAGCGTCTTGTAACTTTGACCCAAGTTATACAGGCATCACAGGCATCACAGCAATAGCTGCCGTTTGTCTGGGTCTAGAGCTGTATTTTTATGAGTTTGTAATTATCACTGGAAAGCTGGGCAGTTCACACAAGCTTTTCTTTCCATTGCAGTGTAAAGCTAATCAAAACTCATGTAACTGGATTTTTCAGTCTAATTAAAACCCAACAGCTCACAAAGGCTGTGAGACTCTTCTGAAACAACCTGAAGGTTTTAAAGCAGCTCAGCTCGAGCTACCTCTGAAATCTTGGAGCTGACATAGATAATGTTAATGCAAATGACAGTTTCTAAGTTTGACCCAAGCTTAGCATTTGCTTGCTCATGAAGGAGAGCTACCCTCAGGGAATGTAAAACACACTCCTTTCAGGGAGACAGCTCTGCTCAGTGGCCTTTTCAGATTAATTGTACAGTGACAGAAGAAGGCAAGCCTTCAGGTGCAGCACCTCCCCTGCACTCCCTCTCAGTCACAACTCCTACAGAATTTGGCCACTGACTGGAGCCAGACACTGGCATTTAATCAGCTGGAACTCACAGCTTCTTCTTACCCTGCCTGGAAGCTTTTTGGGTTCATTTTTAACCTTGGTACCCCAACACTTGGAGCAAGGAGGCTCTAAGTCTCTCCCCTGGAATGGTGATGCATTGCCGGAGGCCGATAACCAGCCAGGCTTTGTCACAGCTCAGCTTTCACATCTACTTGCTTGGGGCACAACCAGAAGCACCAGTGTTTTAACACTATTAAGACTCTGCCTGGAGAACTAAAATGATGAACTGTTCAATTTGCAAAGGCTAGTGTGCCTCTAGGAAAATAGGAAAGACACAGAAGTCCTGCGTACGCCCTTGATTTGTGCTTCTTTATTGGGCCTTTTTTCACTTTAAAGGCTTCCACCTCACCTAGTAGCAGTACAAAAGCAGCTGTGCTAGAGCAATCAGCAGGACAGCCAGCATGGGAAGCCTGAGAAGTGAACCAGGAGGTATTTCTAATGGACAGTTTTTGCCAGCAGAAAAGGAAGGTTCCACTTTTAGTCCTCAATTATGTTATTTTTGGTTAAGTGAAAGTATCTACATAGAACCCAAGGCAGAATGGACAATTGATTAAAGAAAGGGCAAGGAGAGAGAACCAGGCTGAAGAGGAGGAGTTCATTTGTGGGGAACTGGGCATTCTCCCTTAAAGAAAAGTGCATTGAAACAAAAGAAGATTAACAAAAAGAATTTTGTTAAACTTGAGTTTGTATATAGCAATATAGCACACCAGCACAACAGCGCAGTAATAGAAATCACGGGTTTCATCACACTAAAGTGGAGCCTGGAAATTGCGGAAGGGCTCCTTTAACCTCACCTATGTTATCCTTAAATCTCAATGCTAGCTGTTTCCATGGCATCCACTGCATATATCCCATGTGACTCTTAATAAAGTGGAAAACTGAATTCAGTTTTTACACTGAAGTGGCCTTATAATTTGGTGCAGAAAAGCTGTTGCATTTTGGTTGATATTACTGAACAAATACTGTTTGGGTCTGCTTTTCTTGGGACATGAATGGGACATATTTCCTCTTGCAATACATTTAGGAAAGACCCTTTGCCCCTCTGATGGAATTCTGTGCCACTTCCAGTTCACACCACACCCCTGACTACAGAGTACTACCCTGTCTGCAGACTGATAAAATAGTCGGCAGTGTCTCTTTAGTTATATTTCTTCCACACCTCAAGAGGAGTATCCTGTTTGTTTGTGGTGAGTGCCCTGAATTCTGGTCCTATTTCATCTCAGTGCCCCTCAGCTTGTCTGGTTCCAGCATTTCCAGTGACCCTCTTGAGATTCTTTTCTTGCTTCAGAGCTTTTTTTCTCTTTCCCTGTCTTTCCTTCAGCAGGAGCTAAATTCACCACCAACAGACACTGTTGAATTCTATGGGCACATTTTTTCCGAACATGTTAATAGCTATTCAGGCTTGTACACCCCTAAACATGCGAAATATATGATGCAGCTTTCTTGCACATAGAGAATGATTGGGGGTTTTTGGCAGAGAGTATTTTCCGCATTTTTCCTGCCTGCCTTTGCGGTGGGGAGTCCCTGGGGCCTCCCAGGTTCTCTTGCACTTTCTGGCACAGCTGCAGCCCCGGCCCCATTCTGAGTGATGAGGTTCATACCTCACAAGCATGGGACAAGAAACCCTGGAATGGTTCTGGATGAAGACCTGCCAAGTTCGTGGCAGAGATGGCTAGTCCCCATAGGGCTTTTAGTTTTTGACCTGCAATTATTTTAATTAAAAATTATCAGACATAATTTTTATTCCATGCCAGGGATGATTCTTTTTTTCTTTCTTCCCCCCCC